>PKSG01000314.1:220227-254005 GCA_002916505.1 Tolypocladium paradoxum | reverse complement strand
GGATCCACAGCTCCGGGCATAGCCCCTTACAGGATGAACCTAATGTCTATAAGCGTCTTTGATAGACCATGATAGTGTTGATAGCTTCGTCGTCGTACGTAGTTTCAATCCCATGTACAAGGCGCACGGTCCCTCGTGTGCGAATAGCAAAACAGCCGTGTGAAATTATGACTTCTCTTATTGAAAGCGGGTGGCCGCGCAATTCCCTCCATGGATGTTTCTAGACAAGGTACTATTTTATCGGCGACAATTCACAATGCTCAAATTCACTCTTCATCGGCGGTTCTTCGTTGGTCCCTGCATCCATCTGCATTTTTTCGCGGCTGTTGCGACCCTAAGTATTGTAAACATTTAATGCCCACCATCGTCATTGCCGCCGTGTTCCGCTCACCCAGGCCCAAAACTCCAACACCCAACAGACAGCAGCCGTGCGATGTCGTCCTCCAATCTGCCTCTAATTTCGTCCCCTTGTGGTATAGTGTCTTCTCCCTGCCTTTCGTTCCTGTTGCCCATAGGGGGACCAGCGCGCGGCTACTGAGCAAAAGCCTCGGGCGGTAACGCTGCCTGTTCATAAGTGTCGGTAAGATGTCCACGATGATGGCAGGGGGTACGTGAAACGAACCTTCTTCTCGTTGAAGATGATCAACGCCTTGTCAAATTGCCATTCGACCTGTGACAGGCACATCTCAGAGTACTCCGGGACCATGCCCGTCTGTTTTGACAGCTCGGCAATCATAGCCTGGTGCTGGGCATCCGGAGCTGGGGCTTGTACCGCGGGGGATGCAAAGACATTCGGCAGAGGGCTGTAGGCTCTGAGGGACAACATGTCGCTGACCACCCGGATTGGTCCCTTGCCAGCCTGCCCGGGTCCGAGAACAAAGGTGCGCGAGAAGCTGCGTTTGCCCCTAACCCCGGTCGTCTGGTCGTACTCTTCAAATTCTCCATGCACCGAGACGATCAAGCCGTCGACTCCATTCTGATCTTGACCATTGGGATCGGCCAGACCGGGAAGCGGGTGGCAGTCCATGATGTACTTGGTCAGGTCTTCCTTGATATTAGGGTGCTTCGTGAGCGGAAGACTCTTCCACAGCTCATGGATGACGTTGGCCCCTTTGAATAGGCGCTGCATCCGGGCATTCTGGTGGGTGATTTTGGTCAAGTTCCGGGATACCTTGATGTATGCCGACCAAGGCAGCGGGGCTGGTGCGTTCGAATCTCTAACGGATCGCGTATCCACGGCCAGTGAGAACTGGCTGCCGTCGTCGTAGAGGCGGGAGGCCAGACCTTGCCGGTCGTTGTCAAATGACGTGAAGAATTCAAGGAGGAAGCTCTCGCCGATGCCATTGACGTCACGGAAGTCGGGCCCGCTCTGTGGTATCGGCTTCGGCTTGGACGCGGCAGCTTGCTCGGCAGCTTGTTCGGCAGCTTGCTCGGCAGTCCGAACCTGGACGCCATTGATGTCCTGCAGCTTAGGAAACCACTCCAAAAGTGTGGCGTGGAAGTTGGGATCGGCGGCCTCGATAGGATTTCCGGTCATGTAGATGGTTTCGAGGTCCTTGAACTTGCCCCTCCAGAGTTCCATCGCTTGCATGTTGCCAATCTGGTTGCCGCTCATGTCGAGATTCTTCAGCTGCGGGAATGTTGTCGCTACGGATTCAACTTGCGTGACGTCGTCAATGCTGTTGCTGGCGAGACTGATGCTCTCGATGGCATCCTTCTTCGCTGCTTCCGTCTTGAACAGCCCATCGCAAATAACCATGAGGCCCTTGAACGTCTTGAGGGCCCTCTCTCGGTTCTCGAACATACCAAGCGTTAACAGCTCGGTGTCGGCAGCGAGAGCGTCGAGCTTCAGCAGCTTGTTGGCGCCGAGATACCGCTGACTCAGTATTGCCTGAAGTTTTGCCCGTAGTTCCTGTGTCTCCTTGGACTCGGTGGCCTTGTTATAATGCCCGAGATTCTCGTCGGACTCGACAATCTCCAGTTGGGTACCGGCAAACATAAAAGTGTTGAGCTTGATGAGTTCCTCTGCGTCTGCCTTGCTTGCTCCGATGAAAACGTAATCGCCGACCACATGCGACTACCGTCTGTTAGCAAACTTGCCGAAGGGTGGGGGGGATTGGGAACGCCGAGTGGATTTGTATTCTTCCAAGAAAGTCTTTGCGAGGCACGAGTTTGTTCTGATCGCGTCATGGGCAGCTAAACGTATAGCTTCGCGTCGACATGCTGGATACCCATCGATGTTAGGACTCACCTTTCTAATCATAATCTGCCGCGCCTGTCGTCCTGCGTTGAGGGAGGATGCTTTTCTTTCCAGAAAATTCAGCAAGTCCTTGAGGCCCCCATCTGGATTGCTTGCAGCTTTGCTCTGCCTCAGGCCGTGGACACGTAGGTACGACAGCCCTGTTGCTTTGCCCCTGCCCCTGCTCGACTTTCCAGCGGCTGGATCGGAGATGCGAGAAGCAAAATTGGACAAATCGGTGCCCTTCAGATGCTTCAGCACAGTCTGAGCTGCGTCGGAAACGCGAAGGGTGTGTCGGGGTGCCGAGGAACGAGTAGCCGGCCTGCTTCTCGGCCCGTTCGACCCAGCAGTTGTTGTTTTGTTGCCACGCTTGCCAGACGCGTCCATGTCCAGGTCTCCGTCGCCGTCAACCTTGGAAGGGCCCCTCCTCTTCTGAATGGCCCCTCTGGAGCTTGGCTTTGCACTGCCGCCAGAGTTTCTGGCTCCCCTGCCAGATTCAGAGGCTCGAGGTCCTCGTGGCGCCATGGTGCTTGTAGCGGCTTCGGGAAGGTACTCGGTCGTATCGACGAGGTTGAAGCGTGGTGGGCGTGGGGCTGGAATATGCAGGTTGGTTCAGGCAGCGAGGCGGGTGGTGGTGTTTTTTTTCTGGTGGTTTGGTTTGTTTTGGTGGTCTTGTATGCGTCTCTCGATGTGCGCACTCGACGGCTCGATCGGAAGCGCGGAAAATGCGGGAACAGAGTGTCTCCTCAGGGTAGTGGATGTAGGAGGACGTTGCTGTCCGGGGAATGAATGTTTGGCGTCGAGCAGTTGATCGCAGTGTGGCGCCGAAGAGTTGTTGTTTGTGGACGTGACGGCGGGCCAGCACCGAGGGCTCAGCGGAAATGCGGCTAGCTTCTGAAGTGAAGAGCCGATGTCGATGTTGAAGACAGCGCGCGTGGGCGTGACAGCTGTCCGTCGTCGTGCGTGTGTCAAGAGAGAAGGATGTGAAGATGCAGACAATGGGCCGGCTGCCTTTGAAGACGGGGCCTTGACGTGACGTTTATTGGCCCCACTTTAGTGGTTTGGCAAGGCACCCAGGCATCCAGGTGCCACTGCCGAATGCAGCCTAGCGCATGGCGGGCGCCGAAGGTTGGCGTCTGATGGGCTTGCCACGGACTCATGGGTCGTAACAAAGGAGAGAAGACATTGGTGCTGCACATAAGTTTTCGATGTAGTCCGTTATGTTCGTAGGAACCCCTTATTGATGAAGTATGTCTCATGCTGTCGGCCGAAGGTATCCAGAGTGAACAGGATTCATGCATTAGGGGACGATCACGTGATAGGGTACCGTTTTCGCGTCTCCTGGCTCGGCCCGACACGCTACGCGTAGAGTGGAAACACGACGTACGAGTACGCATCAGAGACCACCAGCAACGCCGCCGTATCCCGCATCATGACCTTGTTGCGGTGAAGAAAATCAAGATGAATCTCAAAGGCACACGAGGTTCATAAGTCGGTTCGCTTGCCCGGCCTTTCAAAAACACTCGCAAGTTGTCTGCCACCATGGCTGACGACGAGTTTGACGATGACATTGCCGACGAGGACTTCCTCACAGCCTTTGGTCAAGTGTCGTCATCTAACGGCGGGCCACGCGTTCCAGAAACATTGTCATCAAAGGTGAACGGCAACAACAGGACTCCGAACCCGCAAGCTACCGCGTTTGCTGCGGCCCTGGAGCTCCAAGACCTTCCCTCCGATGCCTTCTCATCCCCCGAACCTGACCAGCGGGCCCCGCCACGGATATCGGCGCCACAGAGACAACAGTCAAATCACCCAGCTGCACGGACGGGCTTGAAACGCGTCAGCTCGTCAACCTATCGACAGACCACTCTGTGGGGTACGGAGATCGGTGAGCTGGCTACCCAGCCGTCTCAGTCGACGAGCGCGAGGATCTACAGGGCCGATCTGCCGCGCGAGGAGCCCAGCCATCATGAGCTCGAAAAGGAAGCCATGAAGACCTGGGTCTACCCGACGAACCTTGGCGCCATCCGCGACTATCAGTTCAGCATCGTAAAGAACAGCCTGTTTAACAACACTCTAGTAGCGCTGCCTACTGGACTCGGCAAGACTTTTATTGCAGCTACAGTCATGTTGAACTTCTACAGATGGACGAAATTGGCAAAGATAGTCTTCGTGGCCCCCACAAAGCCGCTGGTGGCACAGCAGGTCGACGCGTGCTACAATATTGCAGGCATCCCGCGCTCCGAGACCACGCTCCTGACGGGGGATATACCACCAGCCCTGCGAGTGGACGAATGGGGAGCGAGGCGAGTCTTCTTCATGACGCCGCAGACTCTCCTAAACGATCTTTCTCATGGGTATGCCGACCCGAAGAGCATAGCGCTCATTGTTATCGACGAGGCGCATCGCGCTGTGGGGGAGTATGCGTACGCAAAGGTCACGAAGCTCATACGGCGTTTCTCAAAGAGCTTTCGTGTCTTGGCCTTGACAGCGACGCCGGGATCCAAGATTGAGACCGTGCAAGAGGTCGTTGATAACCTCGGCATTTCCCACTGCGAAATTCGGACCGAGGACTCAATCGACATCCGACAATACGTTCACCAAAGGAACGTCGAGCAGATGGTGCTCGATCCTTCAGATGAAATGAATCTGGTCAGCGAGCTCTTCACCGAGGCACTGAAGCCTCTCGTGGACAAACTGAGCTCCCAGAACATCTACTATGGACGAAACCCAATGGCGCTCACTGCTTACGGCTTGATGCAAACCCAGAGAGAGTGGTTCGCCACGCGAGGGCAACACGCAAACCAAGGTGTTCAGTTCATGATGAGGGCAATCTTCAGCGTCCTCACCGGCCTCGCCCATTCCATCAAACTGCTGAACTTCCACGGCATCAAGCCATTCTACGACAACATGGTCGACTTTCGCGGCGAACAGGAACAAAAAGGGGACAAGGGGTCAAAATACAAGCGCCAGCTTATCGAGCATCCCAGCTTCCAGGACATGATGAACAAAATTTCCACGTGGCTCCGGACAGACGGCTTCGTTGGTCACCCAAAACTGACGGCGTTGGCGGACTGCGTCCTGAACCATTTCATGGACAGAGGCGAGGGTTCAGGAACTCGAGTTATCGTTTTCAGCGAGTACCGAGATTCTGCAGAGGATATTGTGCGCATGCTCAACAAACACCGACCGCTCATCAAAGCTAGTGTCTTTGTTGGGCAGGCAGACGGCAAACGCGGAGAGGGCATGAAGCAAGCCCAGCAGATCCAGACCATCGAAAAGTTCAAGAAGGGCGACTTTAACGTTCTCGTCGCCACATCCATCGGCGAAGAAGGATTGGACATTGGACAGGTCGATCTCATCGTTTGTTACGACGCGTCGGCGTCGCCAATCCGAATGTTGCAGCGAATGGGTCGAACCGGGCGGAAACGCGCGGGAAACATCATCCTCCTACTCATGAGGGGCAAAGAGGAAGACCAGTTCGCCAAGTCCAAGGACAGCTACGAGAAGATGCAGCAGCTCATCTGCGAGGGGAGCCGATTCAACTTCCGCTTCGACCTTTCGACGCGCATAGTCCCAAGAGAGATCCGTCCCGAAGTCGACAAGCGGCACGTGGATATTCCAGTGGAAAACACACAGGACACGTCGTTGCCGGAACCCAAGAAACGGCGTGTGCCACCGGGGAAGAAAAAGCCACCAAAGAAGTTTCACATGCCAGATGGTGTAGAGACGGGCTTCCGAAAGGTGACGCAGTTCATGAAACCGGCGACGAAGACAGGTCGGGCCAAGCCACAGCGAAACCTAGAGCTTGGTGACATGGCTGAAATTCCCGATTTGGAGGCCGTGGCCCTCACCAGCGAGGAGCTTCAGGAGCTGGATCGGTCTTATCGCGACCTGCCCTTCAATCATAGCGTGGTTGAGGAGGCGGACATGCCCAGCATGACTTCGCACCCGAAACTGCAGCGGCGACTTCAGCCAGTTGTGAACGTCAAACACGGCAATCACACGAGGCGCTGGGTCAAGGTTTGGAGCAAGATGGGCTTGAGCCCTGATAGCCTGGTGAGGCCTTGCCGCGACGTCGATCGGAGCAATTACCTTGAGATACCCGTCAGGCCGTTTGTGAACTCTGACGGGGAGGAGGAGGGAGGTGAGGATGAGAGCTGTGGCACCCCGAAGCCAACCGATGCGAGAAGGAAGCAAAGTACGCGAGCTCGGCCGGAGACTCGTGACGCAGGGAATGAGGCTAGGCGGAAGAGGAGGAAGACTTCGAAAATCATGGCCCCTCCAGAACCAGAGGAAGATGAAGAACAGGAACAGGACGAGGAAGGCCTACCGCCACGGCGCAGGGGAGGGACGAAGAAGGCTGGCAGACCAAAGGGAAAGCAAAGGGGCCGACCACGGAAGAAGGTGGGTGGAATCAACAGCGATGAGGTGGGAGACGATTGCGAGCGGGACAGCGACATGGTGGAAACAAGCGGCTCAGATGACGGAGCGGACCTGATGGATTTCGTCGTGGCGGACAACCAGGCGACTTCGAGCATGCTTGATTCGCAGGCAACATCTCCCACATCTGCAACCAGCCAAAGCACGCCACGCAACCGCAAGGACAAGCCGTTCTTTGTCCCTACTCGATTTTCCGCGACACAGGACAGCGAGGGCGTACCCGATCTGACGGCGTTGGTCGGCACAAAGGGAAACAAACGACAAGTTGGCCCGGATGAGGCTTCGGAGGCGGAGTCTGAGGATGTCACAGTAACAAGAAGTGTTCGCGGCCGGCGGCAATTGGTGGACATTGACAGCGACGAGTAATGCATGATTCAGTGGCTTTTAATTCTTCCTTGGCGTATATGACAGGCGCAGTGTGGAATTGGGAGCATATTTGTTGGCTGAGCTATTTGCATCGAACATATATCGAACAGAGCAATACTGCCAGAGCGCGAGATTGCCTCTCCGGCAAGAAACACAAGACCTAGAATTCTTGTCCAAGTCAGCACTCATTCCTGGCAAGAAGCGTGAACCGACGCGTGTGCAAGGCGGAAAATGTAAAATCTCGATATCAGAAACCCAGTTTATAAGCACCACTCCCCCCACCGCCCCCGACAGGCCGGCGCAGGGGATCCTCACGCGCCCCGCGTGCCGCTGCATATGACGATGCAGACACGCGGTTACTGGCGGCGGGATCGACCCGAGGCCGGACTCTGTGTCGGGGGCAAGCCAAGGGGCACCGCGTCCAGCCCCCGGCGCTTCCACCTGGAGAGGCGTCTGGCGGACGAGGGCTGGGGCGGGTGAGTTGCCCGAGGGGCGTCTCAGACGGCTCTTCCTGTAGTTGTTGAGGGTTGTTGAACAAGTAATCATCATGTGAGATTGGGGGTAGAGGGAAAGGCTGACTGTGCATGGCAGATGCTTGGGGTAGGAAGGCGAGCGACTTACAATATGTACGTGTGGTTGGTGAAGAAGAGAACAGGAGGCTGCATGAGTGAGGCGGAGAAAATATAGCTGGTGGTGTCGGGTGGGTATGAGCTCGGGCCATTGTCGGATGAATGGGGCTGTTGAGCTGAGCTAACAGGTGCGTCACCAACTGACCAATGAGCGACCCGCCAGCTCGCCCGCCTTTGACGTAGATGCTTCCCTCACGCCACGACCTCCTCCTCCTCCACTTCGCATCCCCGAGCCTCCGTCGCCGAAACCTGGAGTCCGCCCACGTCCATCCAATTCCATCAGCAGCAGCAGCAGCAGACACAGCAGCAGCAGCCATGGTGTGCGCAGGCGCAAGGGCGGTTTCCCTGCTCAAGTTCGTGGGCACTGTGTCCCTCGGCCTTCTGACGGTGCGTCGGCTCCCCGCTCCCTCGTGGGCCTGGCATCGCCGGGCGTCTCGTGGAGTGCAAGCTTGTGCTGCGGCCTGAGGGTGCAGAGTATAGGCCGCGCGGTTGCGATGCGCGGTGCGGAGCAGTGCAGTGCAAGCTTGCATTCGCAGGACCTCGGCTCGGCGCACAGCTCGACGTGGAACTCCCGCTGACCATCGTCACCGCGCAGGGCGTCTCCTACACCGTCTCGACCCTCACGCTCCCGACCCTCCTCAACCTCCCCTCCTCCGCCGGCGCCTCCCAAGCCATCTCCTCCCTGACCGCGAACCTCAAGGCCCCCGTCTTCGCCCTCACAGCCCTCGCCTCGGCGCCGCTCTTCCTCTCCTTCGTCCTGTCTCCCCGGTCTGCCCGCCACCCCTACCTCGTCTACACCGCTCTCCTCGCCGTCCTCTCCACCGCCGCGCCGCGCTTCCTCCCTCAGCCTGCGTCGCGTCCCGCCGCGGCCGCCGGCAAGAAGCCGTCTCCCCGCTCCGCCAGGATGGAGGCCAGCTACGAGGTCCTCGGCGACGTGCACAGCGAGGCCACGAGCGAGGAGGAGATTGACGACATCAACGGCGAGGAGGTCAGGGTCGAGGTCGAGAGCCTGGCGAGGGGCTACGTGGTCCGGACGGGGCTTGCGGCGCTCGGCTTTGCCATGGCGGTCGTGGGCATCTGGGGAGACGGCGCGTCTCAGGCTGTGGTCTATGTGTCGTGAGTGCGGGGGTGTTGAAGTTCTGTCAGAGTACTACGAGGAGTTCTTTCCTTCTTTCACGGGGTAGATGCGAACATGAGAAACACTGGTCATCGTTTATGGGAGTTGAGGAAGATTGCTGGATTACGAGGCTCGGAGCATCTCCTATCCGCCGCACCATCACGACTATGGTCACACAACAATAGCACATGCACATTCAACATATTTCGACGGATCTGAAGTTGCTAAGCTGAGAGCGGTGAAACAATACATGATGCAACAAGTCTGGGCTGATGCCGAATCCCACCTACGGATGATACTCTGAGCACTTGTCGCATTCTTCGATGCCAAGCTGCTCGGCCTCGTACTTGGTGAACTTCCAAGCCCTGCCCAAGCAGTTGGACAGCTCCATGGCCGCAAAGTCCCGCGAGTCCTTGCCCTCCCCGCCGTCCTGCGACTGCCCGTCGTCATCCTCGTTGCGGTTCTGGACGCTAAAGTACCGGGATCCGGTGTGCTTCTCGCCCAGCCTCCGGGCCACGTCGTTGGCCTCGTTGAGGCTCACCAGTCGGCGCTTGCCGGGGTGCTTCGCCAAGGCGGTGGAGCAAAAGTCCCAGATGATCTTCTTCAGGTCGCTGGCAGGCGGGGCCGACAAGGACACGCTCTCGCCGGTGCCCATGGCGGACAGCAGGGGCCCGATGGCCTCGTCGTCGTAGTCGCCGCTGAGACCGAGGGCCTCTGTCTTCGCCTTGATCTGCTCGGGCGACTTGCTCTTGAACATGGCCTTGCTGGCGAACATGCCGACGTCCTTGTTGGGGAGCCGGTTTAGGTTGTTCTCATGGCGGTCGTGGTGCCGGTTTTGAGGCCGCTCAAACGTCTGGCTTTGCAGCTGGTCGTGCGCGAGCTCAGCGGGCGTGCGGCCAACGGCGTTCTCACGGAGCAGCAGCTGGGGCTTGAAGTCGACAAGGACCTTGACGAGCGAGATCAGGTCGCACTTGACGGCGGTATGCAGACATGTCTCGCCGGCGCCGTTGAGCATGTCCAGCTCCTCGCCCTTGGAGTACTCCAACAGCAGCTTCGCCATGGCCACGACGACCTCCTGGTCACGGTAGACACTAGGAACCTGGTGATAATTGCTGTTATAACGGTACTGATTAGGGGTATCTCCGCCGGGACCCCGTCCACAGGCCTGCGAGACCCATGTGTGCAGCGGAGTGGTGCCGTTCTCCTGAAGGCTCTTGCGCTGCAGGAACAGGTGGCTTCGCAGGTCGGGGTCGAGCAACTCGAGCAGAAGCTTGACGTGGGCGGCCGTAGGGTTGCCATGGAGTGCGGCATGTATGATGTTTTCGCCCTTGGCGTTCTTGGTCGACTGGTCCGCGCCGCCGCTCAGGAGGACCTTGACATATTCGATACGGCCGAGTCTGCATGCAAGCATCAGAGGAGAATCTCCATCCGACGTCTTCTTTTCGATAAAGTCCGGACACGTCTTCAGGAGATACTCTAGAAGCTCCACAGACTCCTTGGTCGGCTCGCTCAGAACAGCACAGTGGATGACCAAGTCATCTTTGCCCACCGAGTCAGCACATTGCCAACCGATTCAGGGGGGATGAAACCTACTGTCTGCTCCCAGCCACTTTGAAATTGCCCGCTCAAAGCCCTTGGGACTTTGGTTCAGCTGCTTCAGCCTGGCGTCTTCACGGGCAGCCTTGGACTTGCCGAACTCGCCGTAGAGCCGGTGCGGCGCATCGCCCAAGAAGAACTCGACACCTTCGACGGAACCACCGAGGGCGGCGTGAAGAAGCGGCGGCGTTTTCAGCCCCGTCGTCCTGGTCACCATGCTTCGACCGGCTGTCGCCCAGTCCTTCCTGTACAGAGGGTCAGCGCCACGGTGCAAGTGGAATCGTCAGCTCATATCCGTACCTCTTCTTCCCGTACACCGTCAAGCCCTGGTAGTAGCGTGGCTTCTGCTTGACCTCAATACCGCTCTTCTTGACCAGGTGGTCCAGCGGTATGCCGGCGCCGGTGCGTTTGATGATCTGGCCGAGCAGCCGAGTTTTTCCGTGTTCAATGGCCCAGCGAAAGTCGGACTCGGGGAAGGTGAAGCTTTCACCATCCTCCTCGTCGTCTCCTGAAAGTTTCTGGCCGGCAAAGTGCTGGACCATGTCCAACAGGACCTTCAGCCCCGATGCATCGTCCGTGTCAAGGACATGCACGAACATGCTCCTGGTCCAGAATTCCTTGGAAATGTCCTTCTTTTCGACGAGGAAGCTCGGGGCGCGATTGCAGATGACCTCCAGAGGCTTGACGTGAGACTTTACTTGCATGGAGACCTTGCCGATATCTTCGATGGTAAAGTTTCTGTCCACCTTCTCGGAAACAATTCGCGGCTTGTCGTCGGAAACATCGCTGTCGTCGTCTTCGCTGTCGTAGTCTTCCTCGTCATGTTCATCCTCCATTCTGTAACGAACCTGGTCTTTATCGGGAGGCGACCATTGAGCCTTCACAATCTCCAAAATGGCTCGAGCCACATCGTGGTGGCCATGGAGGAACGCCAGAGAAAATGGCGAATTGCTCGAGTTGTCCGAGATGGCAACCTTCAAAGGCGGCTGGTCCTTTTCAGGGCCCCACGCCTCGAGGGTCATGGACTTGATGCGGTCCAAGTCTCCGGCCCACGCAGCTTCCATCCTGTTACAGTCAGTATCCGTCCAGCACATGTTTACAAGAACGACGCTCACAATTCGATGTACCCGTCTCGCCTGGTCTCACTCATGTCGCTGTCGTACGTGAAATTGAAGTTGAACTCGTACTCCTTGCGCTTTTCTGTCTCCCGGTTGTCGGACTTGGTCCTCCTCTTGCGCTTCTCGGCGTCGATGTCGGGATGCAGCTCAACGAAGACCTTGCCACCCTTGGCAATCAAAGCGTCTTCCACCGCTTTAAGGCCAGACAGCGCCTCTTCCACGGCCTCCTTCTTCTCAGCTGCACCTTGAAGCGCCTCAACACGCTTCAGTTCTTTGTTGTAAGCCTTCTCGTCCCGCTCAAACGTCTCTTTGACATGCTTCACGTCCTTCGACACCATCCAGTGATGGTATGTGCCAGGCTCAAGCTTTTGTAGATACTCGTCGATTCCTGTCTTGAGAAGAGGCCTGTCGCGATTTGTCTCCTCTCCAGTGTATTTCGAAAGCTCGTGGATGAGATCCCTGGCGAGGTCCAAGGCTGCTGTTCCCTGGGTATATCTGCGCCTGTACTCATCGACGAGAAGGAGCTGAGTCTCCGAGGTCAGGGCATTGGGATCGGCCCCGTTTTCCAGGAGCTTCAAGGCCGCGTCCGTGTTGCCGAAGCGAATGGCGGCGATCAACGGCTGTTCCATGGATTGTTGGTATGTTTTCCGCGAGCGTTCCAAGTCTCCCAAGTTCGAGTGGGTTGAAGAAACCTTGGCAGACTTCAACCAGGTGTCAAAGTCTATCTGAGTAAGAGCTCCGGCGTTGAGCAGCTTGAGCACCAGGACTGAGTCTCCACGCTCAACGGCGCTGTGAAGCGGTGAGGTAGTCGCTGGGTTCCAGCTGTAGCCAGAGAACACCAGATGGTTGATGGCCGTTTTGACGCCCATTTTGTCGTTATCCAGAAGCGTGTCGATTAACTCATCCTCGCCGCTGTCTACGTACTTCTGGAATGCCGTGCAACCTTGAGAGTCGGCTTGAGAAGATGTGGCGCCGAGTTTAAGGAGCAATCGAGCCATGGATTTCGCCTTTTCGCGAGGAAGAGAGAGGGCAAGGGTGAGAGTCAGGATGGCTGCAGTCTCAGACGAGTCGGAGCTGAGGAACTTGACTGGAAGAATCGAGTCTGCTCCATACTGCGGTCAAGTTAGCTTGCACGCTTCACAGAGTCGGTTGAAGTAGGCAGAAGCCAAAAGAGAAGTTTGGCCGCGCATGGATACTTACGTCGCAAAGAAGCTTGACGGCCTCCTCGTGGCCCTCTGCGATTGCGAGATGGAGGGGCGCGCAGGGAATGTCCCAGGCCAAAACGTCAATCTGATAGTAGTCCGGCTCGTCTTCTGACTCGCCAAGCACCACGTCGTCGTCACCGTTGCCATCTTCTCCTCCCTTCTTCACCTTGACAAAGGAGCCGGTGGCCAGTGACTGAACCTCAGTCTCTGTTCTGCCATCATCGACAAGTTCGCCGTCCGAGTCTTCGTCGGATTCTTCGTCTTCTTCGGCGTCTTCGGTGTCTCTCTCGTCGCTCTTTCCGTCGCTCTTTCCGTCGGAATCGGGCTTATTCCCACTTGCGGCCTTGCGTCGTCTGGCCTGCCTTTCCTCTTCAGCCTCTTCGTTCTCGATGCTCCTTTCCATCAAGATTTTGATCATGTCGGTGTCGCCTCTCGAAGCGGCCAGGTGAAGGGCTGTCTTGCCGTCTGCCAGGCGGGCAGTCAGGCGCGATCCGTGATCAACAAGACACTTGACAACCTCGGGCGTCGAGGCTATGACGGCAAGGTGAAGCGGCGTCCTTCCGGTGTAGTCGCGTTTGTTCGGGTCAGCACCTTCCTGGGAAAGCCAGTTGAGGACATCGTCAATGTCGCCATCCACAATAGACTGGCAGAGTCTGGCTGTGTTTCCAACGTAGGCCATGTCTGTCCAGTCTTGCTCCGTCAACGGGTTAAAGGAACCAATCTGTTGCCGTCCAGGGTCGTCGATGAGAAACGCAACCTTGCCTGAGATGTAAATCTCCCCTTCCTTCTCAGCGACCTCTATTTCCTCTGGTGTGACTGGCTTCGGACAGAATCCGCAACAGTCCTCGATGACATCTTCGACGCGACCAAAGAAAGCCGGGTGACGGTGGAGGTACACTTCGCGGTCCTTGGGCTGATTCCACTCGGCGTTGAGCAGGAGATCTCGAGTATAGCACAGCTTCTCGATGCGCTTCGCATGGAACTTTTCTCCGTAAGGCACCGTGAATGTGTGGTAGTTGCTAATGTCCTCTTCCGAGAGCCAATCGGCAATTTCGTCCTCGTGAGAGTCCTTGATGTTTCCCCTCAGGGGAAATCTGTTGTTGTACTTGGCCGGCCTGCCACGCTCCATGCGTCTCTTGTTGAGGTAGGCTTCCCGGGCTGTGTTGGTGGGTAGTCGCTCCAGCACCAGAAGTCGGGCCAATCCCAACGTTCGCTGGAAGCTTCTCTCGAAAATAGTCGGGTCAATTCGCGATCGATCCAGCTCGGGCCAGTAGACTTCAAAGTTGCGGTGGGAGTACTTGGAAAGGCGGTTCTCATAGGAGGGGCTGCGTCGGCTAAGGTCGATATGGTTGATCTGGGTGATGAAGCTGCCCAGGGCTCTCGGGGTGACGTAGACTTGCTTTCCATCGTAGGCACCTCCTGCGGCATCGATATCGAAGCCGGTCAAGATTTCGCTGACGGACTTGTAGACTCGAAGGACAATCTTGGGACAATTAGGCTCTGTTGAGTCCATGTTCAGAGTGGAAACTTGGAACGTACCTGCACGTGGCGCACTGGGTACTGGCTCGCAATGGTGATGGCATACTTGGTGCGAACGACGGTGACCTCATTAAGCAGGGCATCTCGAATGGCTCGCTCAATCTGCCTGATCTTCTCGATGGCCTGGTCGTGTGTGAGGCCGTACATGAAAAGATCGACATCAGAAGCAGGGCAGAACTTCTCGTGGTAGTACTCTCGGAGCTTTCGCTTGGACGTGTTGAATTCCTCGGGCACGGGCAGCAGACAGTTGACGACGGAGGAGCCAGCGGCCACAACATTGCTCCAGTCCATCTCGACAAGAGAGGATTCCGAAAAGACGTTGAAGTTGTGCTGAAACTCGGACACATTGGCAACGGTGGCCGGCGAGCCGTGGGGGCGACGCTTGTCGTCCGGGAGAGCCATGACGTACTTGGACTTCTCCTCTTCCGACTCTGCGGAGAGGTCTCTGGCACGGGTGGTAATATGCTTGGGGTCCTGGTTGAAGAGGGGGACGACGTTGATGTACGGATCGTCCAGAGCAGGATTGTTGCGGTCCTGGGCATAGACCTCGCGCAGACGAGCCTCATAGTTGCGATACGGCGCCATGATTTCTGTCATGGGCGTCTCCGGGTGCTGGGCAATGTGCTTGGCCAGCTCCTGGTGAGGAGCGGGCAGCTCGGGGAGGTCCAAGGCGGCCATGGTTGTCGACGTGGAGGAGAGGACTCGAGGCGAAGGTGAAGTTTACGACGTGCCGTACGAGAACGAGTGCTGGCTACAAGACGATGCGGCTGAGAGCCGAGGGGCTAGTAGGCAGTAGCGGGTTCGGTGGCGGTGAGACGGCGTACGACGGAAGGATAACAGGCAACGGTTGACGATGCCGCGATCAATGCTCCAGACATGTCGGCGGGAGGCGACGGCGCCTTTATATGCAAGAGACGTCCACATCCGGCCGCCTCGTCCTCGCACCGTCACGACGATGATGCTCGGCTGCTAAACCGCAGTGGGCGCACGACGCGAATGAACGCGCCTCCGGGGGCTGTGCTGCCTAAACGACTGGGGCCCTCCATGCACTGCACGCGAGAACCCGTGACCTTCGCTAAGCTCGAGCACCTCGGGCCTGAAAATGCCTGAGAACCCTGCCTGGTGCCTGGAGGCTGAGGGGAAGTTGGCCAATCGACTTGGCGTGAGTCAACCCAACTGCAACCATGCACGCCTTCAGCCTGCTGGACCTGCATCTTCCCCGCAAGCTGCCAGCCATTCGCTTCACTCTCCTCCGTGGCATTCACGGAGAGCGGCCAAGGATTGATTTGAGGGCAGTGGGCCAGCGGAGTTGCCTCGATGTGGCTGGAGCCGACAAGGCAGACGAGCCCCGCAACAACCACTCTCCATGGAGCATGGAGGCCATCGCCGTTCACGCAAGAACCTCGACCCCATGTCCGACGGATACACGAGGCCGACTCTGCAACTTTGTCAATTGGTCACCTTTTGTTTATACTGCTGCCCTGTCTAAATTTTTCCGTGGAAAACGCTAGCTATGCTCATGAATCCCTTCAGTCCGACTCCCTTGCGCCAAGTGCTGTGCCATGCTGAAATACTCAAGTCTTTCGGGTTGCCTGAAGCACTGCTTGCGGTGAGCTGCCATTGCTCACAGTCATGCAGGCGACTGGTCCCGTTGCTTCTTTTCGGAAGGGGAAAAGAGGTACAGGACGGTGACGAGGAGTTTCCCGCCTCCGGAAACGGCAATGGCTGTCGGCGAGCCAACATTGCGATAGATGAGAGCACCCATGAGCGAGCCGACGACCAGAGCCGAGAGAAAGGCAACCCGCCGGGTTCGCGGTCGGTTCTTCAGGGCGAAGAGCCTCTGGTCAATCATAAGATCGACCCAGGCCGCCGTGGCCATGGCAGTGCTGATCTCCGTCATGCACAAGCTGCGCGACTGCACGACTTGGCTCCCAGCAGCAAAAGCCAGCAATCCCACTACTGCGAGCGCCGCCGGGCCTTGAACCTCGACGCCGTGTCGATATTGCACCGCCGCGGCCCCCAGAACGAGGCAAGTCTGGACCAAGTTGCAAAGAATGAGCCACCATCGCTTCCGTGGGCCGATGATGTGGCTTAGTTGGCCCGTCAGCCATCCGGCTCCCAGGAACAGACCGAGGGCCATTCCGATGTTTGACGTGATGAATGAGTCGCCGTTGAGGCTGGGAAGGATGAGGGCCAGACACAAGAAGACGGTATTGCCAGTCTGGTTGGAGGCGAAGCAGTGGTAGTCGGGGAACGTCGTGGCATCTTGACAACGGCACGGTGCTCAGCCAGCGCTTGTGGATGGAGGGTGCATGTCAAGTGTGCTCACCTTGCATGCCAGTGCAAATCGTCAGGATGACGAGTTGCAGCTCTGCAAACACCGAAGACCGGATGTTTTCCGTAAAGTGGTTGGCGAGCCGACTCGTCCTGGAGTCGTCGGCCTCTGCCGTCGCCTCCCGGGGAGGCTTCTCGGCCGGGTTGAGGTTCTCTTGTTTGCCGGGCATCGTGAGTGCTTTGCTCCAATTACAACATGCACAGTGTGCAGCGCATGTACGGCATGTGAGGACCAGTGCCAGAGTCGAGAATTGAATCCTTAAGAAGAAAGATTGTACGGGGGCAAAATGCCAACGGCCAGGAGGCCTTGCCGTTATTACGGCCGTTACTGACGGAGCCGATAGCCGTTGGTGACTGATCGGCGGTCGCCGGTGACAAGAGACCAACCTGCTAGTTTATTTGCTAGTATGCCTAAGATGCAAGAACGTTGCCGTCAATTTGCGTCGCACGGCTCCGTCGACCGCATCCGGCTCCCGTCGGCGACAGCCGGACACCCTGTGGCAAACCCGCAAGCAACCAGGAAAGCTTGCCAGGACCGTCTTGAGCCGGCAAGCCGGGCCGCTGTATGAAGTACGAGTATTACGAGCGCCGCCATTGTGAGACAGGGGAAGAAAAGGATCCGCATGGCACCCCGGGGGTTGTTGCATACGGACAAACCGCCAATGCTCTGCAATGAATCATTCATCTCGGCTAGAATCGACATTGAAAATCCTGGTTGTGGCGGCCGGGTTTCGGGAAAAACAGGTCAGGGGACGGCTCATCGGCCAATCATGGCCTCCCAATCCGGAGCGGGTCCCGGCCGGCTGCCGAACGGCTCGGAACACCACCGGGCGGGAGCGCGCCAGTCGGTGGGCCCACCGATCCCCGACATCCGCTGCTGATAGCTCAACGCCGTGGCCCCTGTAACATCTGAGGCTTTCCGTGCACATGTACGAGTATGCTGTCTTTGTTTGTTACGGATTGAACTACAATGCGCTGGCGGGCGATTCAGACTGCCTCTGTCGCTCTCTATGGAGAAGCAGGTCCAGCATCAGAGATATCTTCGATTGAACAATGTCGCGGGCTGGGCCGTCTTGGGCGGGTTGCCTCTCGGGCAATTCAATCCAGTGTGGAAATCACGTGTCCACGCATCGGCTGACTAACAGACGCGGTACGCGGGACACCACCACCAGCTCCACCCGAGTCAATCAACAGGCAGCCTCAGATACGCCCGTGACAACGTTCAGAGTTCGAGGCACCGTCATCGCGGATAAAAACAACCTCGGCTTCAAATGTTGGCCGTAGCAGAGAGCCTAGGACGACCTGGCACTCGTACGCCGGCTTCATGACTCGGAACAACCTCGCGGATCACCTCACTTGGTTGTTGAGCAACGTCGCGTTAACGAAGCCTCCCGTTCAAGCGTTCCCCGGCGCCAGCGACCCTACGTCCCTCGAGGCCTCCCAATCGCAAAACCCACGGGTCCCCGCGCGGCCACAGACCCAGCCCTCTTCGAGATCGGGTCCTGGAATTGGCGTCACGGCACTCAATCGCCCGTCACGGGCAGCCAACGACTCGGCTGGGCGGGGGAATGACTTGCTTGTCACCCACGAAGTGACAGTGGAGGAACACAGCATGGGCCGTCTGACTTCGACCACGAAATCCAAGAAGCCGCTGCTTGTTTCCCAGCAACCGCAGCAGCTTCTTACCCCGTCGGCGACCAGTGATGGGCGAGGGAAGCACCGTGCGGGCCAAGGGACCCAAAGTGGTGGTACGTCAACGCATCCTGCGAGCGATGGGCCAAAGCTGACCCTGACAGGGCGCTCAGATAGTTCGCGAGCCAAATCGAATACGTCTCTGTCCAAGATCGGGCACTCTCAGCGAACGCCCTCGCCCAACACCAGCCTCGATTTCACCGACTTCGAAGCCGAAGACTTGGAATGCATGGACCTAACCAAAGACACTGTCGCGTCCGCCGAATCGTTGGAACTGGAATTCGGAGATGTTGTCCGACTATGGGACGAAGGGACCGCGCTGTGGTCACCTGCACCACCGAAGAGCAGCAGGAAACGGAAGAGCACCGGCATCGCCAACGATGAAAAAGCCGCCCACGCAGAGCACTTTCCCGATGTATATCAAATACTTGGCACCGAACCACCTGCGTCGACACCACGACACCGATCCATAGCTCGACGAGCGGGAGCTTCGAGTAGTGTCAAATCGCGGCGTGACCGAGATGCGAAGGACTCTGCGCAGAACCGCTCTGTTGGGATCAAGAAGGGCGGCATCCTCCCAGGTCCCACAGAAGAGATGTCTTCGCCGTCAAGGCGAGCAGCCGGTCGACGCAGCCATCTGGGAGCAAGCCACACACCGGGGAAGGCCAGTCAGGTTGCACGCATGCAAGGAAGCCACAAAAAGCGCAGAGTGTCAGTCGATGCTCCAGCGTCCTCTACGTCGCCCGAGGATAAACAAAACCACGAGGTTCAGCAGGCTGAAGCGACGGGGAGACACGACTTCATCCCGGATTCCGAGGACGAGTTTGTGACACCACCAGCCTACAGTACGACGTCACGCATTTCGAGAGAGCCGCCCAGTCAGTCAAGGAGAGAGCCGGTAGACCCACGAATGGTACATGCGCCTGAACCAGATGACACTGCAATGGACCCTCAAGCCTCCCCTTCTTTGCGTCACGGAGTCGAGTATTCGAGGATTCCTGCAGTAGAAGTGGCAGGGATTGACGACACGAGCGCGGTGAGCAGCGTCGGTGGCGACACGGCACCTGAATTCTGCTTGCCTTCTTCCAGCCAGACACCCAAGCTCTTGTCTTACTTGTCTGCGAATCCGCAAGCGCTGAGTAAGAGGCATGCTTTGCTGGAGTCTCAGATCCAAAAGAATCGCCAGGATTTCATGCGAGCGATAGACGAGCGATGGCCCAAGGAGAAGCGCGACGCGGTCAAGGCAGAGAAGGAGCGGTTGCTCAGTCAACAAAAAGCCGTCAAAGGTCTGACCGATTCCATGGAATCGTATAGGCTGCTCTGCGAACAGCGCGAGATACTAGCGAAGCAAGTCGCACAATCCTATGCGGATGGACTTGACACAGACGAGGACGAGGTTCAGCTCGATGAACTCACGGACCAGGTACAAGAGAGAGAACGACAGCTTGTCCAAGTGTTATCAGGGGCTGGTCTGGATGAAACCAGCTTCTTCGCGCATCCCCAGGTTGCCATCTCTGGTGCAAGGAACGGAGGCACTGTGGTGCTTGGAACTCAACCCGCGTTCGCCACCACGGTCGATATGTCGCGAAGCTCGAGCGATTCGCCATTGATCGCGGTCGCGGGCACACAAGTCGTTCACCAAACACAACTGCCTGCAGTATCGCAGTCGCGTCTGTGGAACGAGCCGATCCAAGGAGCAGCAATCCCCTCGCGGAGCGGGTTAGTGTCCCAGGACGATGAGGACTCATTTGAAGCACCCTTTCCCAGGGACTTGGCCGCCTCCTCAAGAGACGCTGGCCGGTCAAAGGTGGCTAAATCGACCACGTCGCGGTTTCTTGCCGATACGGGGGCCGGCTTCGACGCCGCGGAGGAGCTGTACTCGGATCTCGAAGACGCCGAGATGCCACATTTACCCATGGCGCGCCAACGGGCCACACAGACATCCGCGCGCAACCCGCCCCCGAGGAGCCGTGTGCAGCATCCTGGTGATAACTTCAGCGACTTCAGCGATGACGACGACATGCTAGCTTTTGCACAAGACTACGAAACCCGCCAATCTGTGGGAGGACCCAGTGCAGGCTCTCGCCAAGTCTTCTCGGAAACGTCCGGGAATGCCGGCCCCACGCCCAAGGCACGAAATTCTTCCAAGAGACAAGCGGCGCCTATTCTACCAGACCTAAGCATTCCACCGGAGCTCATGAAGCATTCATGGTCCCCAGAAGTCCAGAAGATGCTGAAAGATCGCTTCAGAATGAAGGGATTTCGCCACAACCAGCTGCAGGCGATTAATGCTACTTTGGCTGGACAAGATGCCTTTGTTCTGATGCCAACCGGAGGCGGCAAATCTCTTTGCTATCAGCTGCCAGCGGTTGTGAGGACAGGCAAGACGAGGGGCGTCACAATAGTTGTTTCCCCGTTGCTGAGCCTGATGCAAGACCAAGTCGACCACATGAAAGCCTTGGGCATACAGGCTGTGGCGTTCAATGGCGAGTGTTCATCGGAATACAAGAGGCAGGTCATGAGTGCCTTCAACGAACGCAGTCCAGAGCACTTCGTCGAGCTGCTATATGTCACGCCGGAGATGGTGAACAAAAACGCCGCCTTCAACAATGCAATGCAAAATCTGTACCGCAGGGGAAAGTTTGCCAGGCTGGTCATTGACGAGGCTCATTGTGTGAGCCAATGGGGTCATGACTTCCGACCGGATTACAAGACACTTGGACAAGTCCGCATAAAGTTCCCAGAAGTCCCTGTCATGGCTCTCACTGCCACAGCAACTCAGAACGTCATTGTGGACATCAGGCACAACCTGAGGATGACGAACTGTCAAACGTTTTCGCAAAGCTTTAACCGGCCCAACCTCTACTATGAAGTCCGACAGAAAACTTCCAACTCCGATGCGACTGAGCAGATTGCCGCATTGATCAACTCCAAGTATCGGAATGTAACGGGCATCGTCTACACCATCTCCCGCAAGCAGTCGGAAGACGTGGCTGGAAGGCTCTCTGACCAAGGGATAACTGCGCGACATTACCACGCTGGAATCGACCCACAGGAAAAAGTCGAGGTACAGACTGCCTGGCAGAAGGGGACCGTCAAGGTTGTGGTGGCGACAATCGCTTTTGGTATGGGCATTGACAAGCCAGACGTGAGGTTCGTGGTGCATCACGGCATTCCCAAAAGCTTGGAAGGCTACTACCAGGAAACTGGTCGTGCCGGTAGAGATGGAAAACCCTCGGATTGCATTCTGTTTTATGGGAAAGGGGACATAAGGGTCCTGAAGAAACTGATAGCAGACGGCGAGGGTAACGATGAACAGAAAGAGCGGCAGATGGTGATGCTGAACCGAGTCACGGCATTCTGCGACAACAAATCGGATTGCCGGCGAACCGAGATCCTCCGCTACTTTGGGGAGGACTTTATGCCTTCACAGTGTCACAAGTTCTGTGACAACTGCGACGCCGGGCTTGTGTTTGAGCAGCAAGACTTTTCAGAATACGCCATCTCCGCCATTGAGGTCGTCCAGAACCAAAGAAGGCTGACGGCCAACCAGTGTGCGGATATTTTGCTGGGAAAGAGATATCCACCCCACGAACAACAAAATTCCGAAGAGCAGTTTGGTATGGCCAAGGGCCTCAAAAAGCATGAGGTTGTTCGGGTCATCGACCGCCTATCCGCGGAAAAAGCCTTCAACGAGGACAATGTGGTCGGCAACTACGGAGCAGCCATCCAGTACCTTCTAATTGGGCCAACCGCTGAACTTTTCCTGGCGAAACAGCGCAAGCTCATGCTCACGATCCAACTGTCGGGAGAGGACAAGGGTTCCAAAACGATCAAGTCGAAACCCAAGAAGACCGCAAAGAAGAAGTCCAGGGATCAAGATACTCCGGCTGTGCAGTCGACCTATGTGTCATCCCCTGTGGACCGACGCAGGCCTCGGGCAAGGGTGGCTGACAGCGAGGACGAAGGCGACTTTCCCACTACATCGCACGGCTATGTGAATGACGGCTTCGTCATCTCAGATGATGAGATGCGAGAGGACGAGAACGAGGAGGAAGCCTTTGATCCACTGCCCGAGCATCGTCCGGCGAAGCCTGCCTCGAAGAAGCAGGTTGGGCCGCAACTAGTATCCGACAAGCGACTGGAGGACCTCCCAGAGATACAACAAGACCTTGTCAACGCGTTTGTACTCGAGGCCCAGAAGCTCGAGGAACAGATACGCAATAAGAAGGAGATCAGGCGGCCGCTGTTCACCCAGCGGGATTTGCGGGAGATGGCAATGGTTGGGGCGACGTCGCTTGACAAGATGAGCCGCATCCCTGGCATCGACCCCGACAAGGTCAGAAAGCATGGTCCGAAGCTACTGCCGCTCTTGCGTCAACACCACGACATCTTTCAGCAAATCAGAAGAGCATCCGAGGAGCCCGATCAAGACCAAGACCAGGAAATTGTTGACCTGATAAGCTCAGACACCGACATGGACGAGGACGTGGCCGAGGGTGAGGTTGATGAGGATTCTCACTGCTTCAACCCGAGGCCCAGGCCAGAAGTCGCGGCGTTCCACAACAGGCTGCAGGGACTCAACGCACAGCAGCAGCAGCAGCAGCAGCAAACGCAGTCCAAGCCAAAGACATCGTACAGAGGCGGCGGCAACAGAAAGTTTTCCGGCAAGAAGTGGCCCAAGAAGGGCGGCGGCGGACCAGCCAGGCGCAAGGGTAGTGGCTTTGCGAGGAGGGCTAGCGGCTCCTCCTCTGCCACGGCATCGCGGTCCACAGCCAGTGGTGGTGGCGGCCCCAAGAGAGATGGCAAGCTCGTGAAGAAGTCTGGAGGAGGCATCGGGCTGATGCCCCTGTGAGCGAGTTGTCGTACGAAGTTCTTGGTTGACTCCGGGCCCACACGAGGATGCGGATCGTGTCGGCAACGACCACAGGAGACCTGAGCTGACGCGGAAAGAGATGATTGAAGGCATATCGGGCACTTGGTAGTTATTCGGCTATGAGCGACGGACCTTTTCTTGGGCGAATTCGGCTGGCATTCAGCTAGAGGCTCTGCATGTAGAGAGACGGACCTGCATTTTGACGGCGACTCGGCGTTTTGAGCATTGGCGGGTTGACTACATCTACACAGTATATTGCTTATGAATGAACACCCATGCAGCCATTACGTCGTATGTTCACGCAAACCTGGCAACACATGATGCGCACAGGGCAAATGAAGGCAGCAGCAGAAAGAGATGGCCACTTCAACTCACTATGGTATCTTCATTACAGCGTAGAGCCGGGGTATAAAACGTCCCTCGCAAGCCGTGCGCCGTGACCGCTCGCTTGGTGTCTCCATGCAACATTCCACCACAGTTCTCCGTTCGTTCAGCGTACAACCGGCAGTCATGATACAAGAGAAATGAGGCGCGGAAGGTTCAGCAAAGCCGCACAGAGCCGAAACGAGAGAACATTGGAGAGACAGATGGGCGAAAGGGCTGCGATTAAAAAAAAAATTGTGCGACGCAAGGCTGCTCGCGAAATCGAAAGACACGGCGCGGAAAAGAATCCGCTTGCTTCATTGCCTGAAACTCCGTCGTCCGTCCCGAGTCGCCCTCCTTCACCCGATGCGCCGCGCTATGAACGTTCAAAAGGGCATGTCTGAATGACGGGGGTGTGGACACGTGGTTCCTCGCCAAGCTCGAGGAACATACAATCTGCAAGGGTATCGTCAAGAGAATCCAGCGAGGGTTCAAACGACAGCAAGCATCTTCCTTAGATGTCGGATGTTGTTTCTGCGCTGCCACAGCTCAGTGGCGCCATCTTGGCTTTGGATCCTTGAATTCCACGGGTGTAGTCTTGTGCATGCTAGAGCGGCTGGCAGGCGCCAGCTGAGGACTCGCCCGACCCGTGCTCCCTTCCTTCATCCCTTTCGGCATCGGAAGCATGCTGCTCCGGCGAGAAGTCGACGCAAGGGAGCTGGCGGGGCGACTCGTCTGGCCCTCGTCGACAGTCGACTCTGACCCCGACGGCTGCAGGGAAGCGCGGCGCTTCGTCGACGGAACTGACATGGGGCTCTCTGCCGACAGTGCCGACGGTCGTGGCTTGGAGAGAGCCTGCTGAGAGTAGGGGCCGGGCGAAGCCAGGCGCTCACGGAAGGAAAGTCGCGAGTGGCCCGTCCTGGAGGGCGTCTGGCTAACCTTGGGCGACTCCGACGAGGCACGGGCGAGCGGGTTTCGGAGAGTAGGCAGCCTTGACCCGC
Organism: Tolypocladium paradoxum; assembly: GCA_002916505.1. Taxonomy (NCBI): domain Eukaryota; kingdom Fungi; phylum Ascomycota; class Sordariomycetes; order Hypocreales; family Ophiocordycipitaceae; genus Tolypocladium; species Tolypocladium paradoxum. The sequence continues at coordinate 229,487 of PKSG01000314.1, read as the reverse complement.
CAGAAGAAGGCGTGAGTGCCGAGACGGATCGCTGGGCTCCCAGTGAACCTCTGGCATACGGGCTCGGCGTGGTTAGGGTCAGGGGCTTGAAGTTGTGGCCCGTATCCAGGGTAGAGACGTTGGTGGACCCGTTCCACGCTGGGCGGTGTCCCAGTGTAGATCCAGGACGCGGCGTCCTTATGCTGGGAGCCACGGGAGTGGCAGCGGAGGAGCTGACAATTGTGGAGAGGCGGGAGCCCGTCTTCCTGGCAAACTGAGACGCAGGCGCGGGTAGAGACGAGTGTCTTCTGTTGGAAGGGGGAGGAGCGCTGTTGCTTGCGCCGGGTGACCGCCCCTTGGCCCTCATGGCCGGAGTGTGCGGATCAAAGCCGAGACTGGACATGATGACAGAGGACGGCGGAGAGCTTCCCGGAGTATCGTGGCCGCTGCCGATGGTGGACCTGTCGTTGGAATGCAGGCTCGAGATGGAGTCGCGCAGTTGCTGGCTCCTTCTGTCCATCTGGATGTCCTCGAGGATTGCATCCATCTCCCTGATCTGATTCTTCAGGGACTCCCACCGAGACTGCATGTCGCTATGGAGGCGCAAGATTTCGCCGTTGACCGTGAGACGGTCCTTGACGCCCTTGTCGATGATTGATAAGACCCGCTCGATGGCTGTGCCGTAGTGCGTCTTCTTGGCTTCGTAGCTCTCGATCTTCTTGGTCATCGTCGGCGGGCTCGTCAAGTGCAATCCAGCGTCCACTGACTCTCTGAGCTTGAGCAGAGAGCGTTGGACAGACTCGTGCATCTTCTGCGCTTGTCGACCGGCGCCGCGGAAGACAATGACCCATCGATCCTCGCCGAGCTCCTTGCGCAGCGACTCGGCGTCCTTCTCCAACTTCTTATAGCTAGCGTCAAGGGCAGTTCGTCGCATCTCCAGTTCGTCGCATGCGGTGGGGAAGGATTTCTCGGCCCTCGCCTCGAACACAGAGAGGCGCATCGGGAGAAAGTCGAGCGAGGCCCGTAGGGGTTGCATCCTGGCGAACAGAGCCAGGAGGCTGGAGTCGTCCTGCGACAGACCCAGGATGCCGGGCGAGCTGGGGCTAACGGGCAGAGCCGGGAGGCTGAAGCGGTTGGGCGCCTGCAGCCGTGAGCCAGGGGCGGGAGAATCTTCGACGATGGTTTCGAGGTCGCCAATGTCGACGTTGTCGCCGCTGGCAGCGGCCACGATGCTCTTGTGGCGGCGCTCTTCCATCTCAAAGACCAGGCGGCTCAGCTCGTCCATCTCACCCTGGATGTCCCCTAGCACATTGTTCCACAGTTCCTCCCACTCCATGGCGATTTCGACCTGTGCTCGAACGGTATGCAGGGTGGCCCGAATCTTGGCCCATTCGTCAATGATGCATTCCATCTGGCTCACTGCTCGCTTCAAGTCTTGGACGGCGACGGTCGAGATGTCGCCCCGGCCTTGCAGCTCTTCAATGGCGCCAACGTAGACGTTGATGAGCTCTTCGAAGCGAGTTATGGCGTTCTCAACCTCTTCCAGCCCCTCTCTGCCGCCGGCAGCGGCCCACTCAACATCATCCTCGCTGTCGAGACCGCCAATGACTTCCAGTGCCTTGCAGATCCAGCTTCGGATCTGCTCGGCGGCGTTGATGAGAGCCTTGGCAGCGACTTGTGCAGTGCGTATGGCGGAGACTTTGCTAGACAGGGATTCGGCGTCGGGTAGTTGGAGCGATGTCAATTGGGCGAGCTGGTTGGCGAAGGACGCACGGGAGAGGGTGTATATAGATCCCGGTCGGTTGTGGCCTGGTGTGAAGTAGGAGCTCAGGCCGGGAACGTAGTCGTTGGGAGATGCGACGGCGGGAGGAGTCACGACGGCAGGGGGCGTTTCCTTGGGAGGCGGGGGCGGGGGCACGGCATCAGGGGACGGAGGACGCGTGTTGCGCTCGAGGTGCTCGCGGCGCGTGTCGAGCGTCACCTTTGTGCCATTGCCGTTGGTGTGGTCGGGCAGCCGATACTTTTGCGTGTCCATGGCCAGGGGCTCTGGCGTCTTGATCTCGGGCAGCTGGGGGGACCCGGCGGCGACGATGGGCTGGGCGGGGCGGTTGAGCGACGTCGAGGACGCCGGGGCAGTGCCAGACCCCTTCCAGGGCCGACCGCGCCTGGAGATGACCGAGGTGAGGGAGCCCGCCTGGTGTTTCTCGTCGAGCTGGCGCAGCTGCTGTTCGTCGAGGCGACCGACGTGGTCGTGATACGGCGTGGCGGAGTCGGACTCTTTCTTGGAGGTTCCGAAGCCCAGAGCCTTGAGTCGGGCAGCCAAGCCAGGAGAGGTTTTGCGGATGGCCGAGGCTGGGGGCTGGTGGTGTTGAGGCGGCGGAGGCACAGGCGGCGAGTGGCTGTTCTGCGCGGCGGTGGTCGCGGTGTTGCTGCCGGTATGGTTGGTGGAGCTACCGCTGCTGGTGCTTCTGCTGGTGGTGTTGGTGGTGGTGCGACTGAGTGCGGGCGTGTCGATTGGGTTGAAGCTGTCGTTGTCGTCGGCGGCGGCCGTCGTCGTAGGGTTGTTGGTGTTGATGTTCAAGTTGAATTTGGTAGGAGCTCCTCCACCTCGTCGTGGTGCGGCGTTGGTGGCGCCACGACGTGGGACGGAGAGCTGGGAAGCGTCGCTGGGGATGTCGGCGAAGCTCAAGACCTGGCAGACCGCATCTTGCCGATGGCCGCCGTCGTCGTCGTAGGAGATGCGGCCGCCGAGGTGGTGCCTGAGCAGACCCACGACAGCTTCGCTTCCGGCGCCGTCAGGGGTGCTGCTGCTGCTGCTGCTGCTGCTGCTGCTGCTGTTGCTGTTGATGATGCTCGAGGCTACTACAGCAGGCGGATGGTCGGCGCAGGCCGTCATAGTTGGGAGGTTGGTGTGCCTCGAGAAGGGCGGCGAGGTGGGAGTTCACTGGGGTCGGGTCGCTGAAGGAGCCCGAGCCGCAGTGAGCCCACTACTGTACGAGTCCACCTCAGTACTTCAGTAAGGCACCCAGGTAATGGTTGGTGCCACTGAGGCCCCTGCGGGCTGACAGGGAGCAGCAAGGCAATAATCTGCAGGGTGCAAGAGAACCTGTGGAGCGCTGGAGGTTCCAGGGTGTCGAGGCCCGACTGCGACCTGTCCGCTCCCACTCCACCGTCGGCCGCTGGCTCTTTTTGTGAGGTGACGGGCGCGTTAATAACCTGGCTGGCCGTCGGGTCGAGCACCTGCGTGCTCAAGGCATCAATTGGATGGGCCGCAAGAGCCGACGAGGCGACGAGACAGGAGCCGAAACGAGGGATGGAGTCGGGCTGGAGTCGAGTGAACCAGTGGGAGGCGAGTGGGGTGAGGGGATTGGCAGCGGGAGATGAGCTGGCCTGTCCTGGCTGCGTCTCCAGCACCAATGCCACTGTGCTGCGCTGGGCTGCAGGACCTGCAGGAGCCTGCAGTGCAGGCGGTGGTGGAGCGAAGGCTGCTGGAAGCCTGCCCAGGTGCAGGCGGCTGCACAACGGTCGAGGGAACGTGAGACGATGCGTACGAGGTACGGCGAATGTAAATGCGGTTCGTCCCGGGCGAGAAAGGGGCCAGCTGCAAAGGAGGAGAGAAGAGGCGAGGAGAGAAGGATTGCGCGAGCGAGCGGAGTTGGGGGGAGGTGGGAGAGAGAGAGTTTATTACGAGTAGATGAGGCGCTGCCGATGAGGGGCCACGAGGCTCAACCCAAGGCAACGACAAGCGAAATCGAATGTAGTTGAAACGCGCCTCGGACTCGGGCGCTTCGACGGACAAAGTATAGGAGACGGAGACGGGCGTATACAATGGTTCCATGACTGCTGCTCAACTGGCTGGAGAGATGGTGTACTGCGCCCACTGTGCTGTGATAATTAGCCTCTGCCTGGGCCGGCAGCAGGTCGCCATTCTTGCGCCACCACACCAAGCAGAGCAATGATGGATGGGCCGATGGATGGATGGCGACGAAGTCGATTGGCGGACTGCGTCGCGTCTCCCTCGACTCGACGCGTCTCGGGGAGCATGCTGGTAGGCTGGTCCGCATGTGAATAAGGTACCTACTCGGCTGCTGCCTGTGTCGCGCACTGTATCATCTGAGGTAGCACTGGGCAAATTACGAAAGTACAGGCTTACTCGTACACTGCCGACCCGACCCCTTGGATCGCTCATCTTCCGAGCCATCCATTAATTACCAGCCGCGCGCTTCTCCGTGCTTCTGGAAGAGGTTGGACGAGAGCAGGGATGTGCCGTTTGGCTGCACAAACCGTCCAACTCGTCGCCAGCACTGAAAGCCGATTGCGATTGCCCGTTGCGGCTGTATTATCGAGGAATGCGCTGCTGGTTGGACAATGTTGCACACTCGTCGCCGTTGCCGCCCGAAAGCACACGTCAGTCACCATTGAGACATCATGAAGCTTGGCCAGGGCGCAATTTCACGCGTCATGCAGCGGCCGGATATCTCATATCCGCCTTGCCGTCCCGCGACCCGTCTGGCAACTGCATCCATGAACAGCGCACGTGTGTCAGCCGCCGCCGGTGTGGAATGCGCATGACGCCTCTCAGGCGCTCTGGCAAACGCCGTGTACTCGTAACGTGGTATCCGGCCTCTATTAATGGTGCGCGCAGAGCTTGCTCGGCATCGTCCGGCGGTCCTGGGCGCTGGGGAGGCCCGATCAGGACCGCCCGATGACGGAAGCCTTGCCGTCTTTCGGCACGGTGCCGTTGTTGACACGCGATGCTCTTCTCTCTTTGGCATCATCTCAACGGCGAGGCGACTTACACAGACCAAGGAGCATGCCAATGTCTCTGCCGTCCTGGCAACCAAGGTGGACATGAGGAAGCATTCCAGCCCACGGAGCGAGCATGAGAGCCCACCGCTTATGCAAAACGTATAAAACGAAATCTCGTGCCCTTGTATCTTGTTTGAGGGATTTGGCCTTCCCAGAATCCCAGGCAGGCAGGCAGGCACGGACACGACACCTGCTGCCTCAAGCACCTCCCGCCTCTCGGTGCTCCGCGTAAACCTCACCTCGCTGCCGCCTCACCTCCCTCCGCATCGCCACCGCCGGCCACAGCAGTCCTACGAATCACCCCTTTACAAAAACGAGCGAGCCTCGCCTTGCCTCGCCTTGCCTCGCCTTGCTTGTTGCTCCGTCCGGCCCGGCTCGTGTCGTTTCACGCCATCCATCCCCGCCTTTGCCGTGGCACCAGCGGACGCGACGCAATTTCGAATCCTAACCCCTGATCCCCGATATTGGCCTGTAAACCGTGGCCTGCCTCGCATCATCCGCGACCGTGCTGCGAGTCCTGCGACGCTGGTCTCTCCAGCATCCATCAGCACCGCCAACGCCAATACTCACCTCGAAGCCCGCCTGGAGCTGTTTGCGCCTCCTGGTCGAGCCGCGCCGAGAGCTTTCGTCTTGCTCTGCGTCTACACGCCCTCTCTTACACGTGCATGCACTTACTCACTGCCGAGACCGCCAGCGGTCCAGCTCTCAGTGCCACGACGATTGGATTGCAGCCACATATTACCGGCGCTCGCGCACATCATCTGCAAACAAGACAGACACGTCGCACACGATCCGCCGCTCCCTGCGCTGCAGCATAAGCCTCCCACATGGCCACCGCAAACGAGCAGCAGCTGTGCCAGCCCCCCTCGCCCGAGACGTCGCCGACGCTCGCCATCGGCGCCTGTCCCGAGCTGTCACGCTGCGTATCGACCGCCTCGTCCGCGTCACATGGATCCCATACTGACATCGCCTCACGAGACGCTCTGGGCAGCGACCTGCCCTCCCGCCACTCCTCGGGGTCCTCCCACTCGCGCCGCTCCGACGTATCGAATCTGTCTGGACAGTCCACACATGGCGTTGACCGCAAGGGCCGCCGCCGGGGATACGTGCGGCCCCATGGCACCGACTTTGCGGCCAGCGCCAGGTCCCGCGAGAGCGTCATGAGCCTGGGCAGCATTGCGCATCTGCAATACTACTTTGCTCGAACCGGCCTCTTGGATGGCAAGGGGGCCCAGCTGGCGCGCAAGAAGCAGAACCAGCGTGCGACCCTGGATCTGTCAGTCCTGGACGGGACGAGCTCCGCCCCCAGGATCGCCGGGTCAGATGTCGACTCGTCCTATGCATCCATGGGTAGCAGCCCCGACCTGGGTGCCAATGGACTGGAGACTGTGGGCGGCATCGTCTCCCCTCTCGGGGACATGGATGACGACTATTTCGAGGACAGCTTCGCCGAGTCTGACCCAGGTATGCTTCCGCCCACCGTCAGCACATACCACCACAAGGATCCGCAAGTACCGAAGCCGCCCACGATAGTAGAACTGAAGGCGGAACTGGAAAGCACCCTAAAAGTTGCCGCGAGAGCGCTAGGAGAGGCCGACGAGCGCAAGGCCGGCACATTTCAACAGTCGGCCGACGCGCCGCAGTACTCCAACATGCCCGAGGAGAACTCCCAAGGCTGGTATGAACTGCAGGGCATGCACATTCTCGATGTCGTTACGCTCGCCATCAGGGCAGCCAAGATGTACTACACAGCGCACGAACTGCCGGACCGCCTCGATTCTATCAAGTCGGAGAAGCAGGTCCGGGCAGACTTGCTGGCCGTGCTGGAGGTGCTGAAGCAGATGGCAACCCGAAGCTTCAAGGGGGGCATGAAAGACGACGAGATCAAGACTATGAGCGGCTGGATCGACAGCGTCTTCGGCATCCTCCAGAAGGAGGAGGAAATTGAGGCAGCGGAGAGGGCAGAGCGGGCAGGCTGGACTTGGCTGGACGGAGATTGGCCCAACCGGGAGTATGAGCGGGAGAGGGCGTTCCTCGTGTCCATGGACCCGGGGGCGGAGCCGCTCCCGGAGTGGACGCCCGTGTCGGAGGCGCCAGAAGCACCCACGCCATTCCTCGTGGCCATGCAAAACGGGCTGCGCCTCGTCAAGCTGCACAACGCGGCCGTGAAGAAGTCTAGGAGACGATTCGGCGCGATCCCGACCTTTCACACGGACACGCAGAAGCCGTACCGATGCGCCGACAACCTGCGCTACTGGGTCAAGGCTGCGGAGCTGCGCTTCGAGGTGCTGCTCAAGGTGGACGTGCTCGGCGTCGTCTACAACACCGAGCCCCAAGTGTGGCAGGACTTTGAGGCTGCCATCCTCAAGTGGTGCCGCCACGTCAGGGAAGAGATTGCTGGCGAGCTGGCCAAGTGAGGCGGTGGCTCGGCAGAGCTCCCCTGCCTGCCACGGCGATTATGACTGATGTCGAGATAACTGGCGTTTGTTCCTGGGCCTTGGAGGAAGGGTTGGACTTGATGGGGACCATGCTGTTTTTTTGCTCGTACGTGGTTTTATTATCCCCCTGCATGGCATATCTGGGCGAAGAGGCGAAGAGAGAGAGAGAATGTCGTCCTGTTGGCACGCATACACAGACACACATACCGATCTAACATTCTAGCATATACCCATAGCATAGGTTTAGGCGCAGTCGTCCTTTTTGCACCCGGTAGTCGGTAGTGTCAAATCCAATACCTTCTACTACCCAAGCGAGCGAGCGACGTGTTCACGACTTGTTGACAAGCTGGTCCCAGGTCCTGGGGAGGAGGCGCTGCGGCGCGTCGTCGCTCTGGATGGAGGCTGTCAAAGTTTTCCCACTCGCCAGCCTCGCGGAGCATCTTCTTGATGTCGCGGCTGAGGGTGCGGCCGCCGACGCCAGCGCCCAGAGCCAGTTCCAGAGGCCTGATGCGGTGTTCCATGTCAGCGCAACGGTCGATCGACAGTGCGCTCGTACTTGTCCTGCGGCCGGCCTGCGCGACGGCGCGGCGCAGGTCCGGGGCGAACTGGCGGTTCGGCTCGATGCCGTAGACGAAGGCGACGGCGGCGGCGGCGACGATGGCCGGGACGCCGGCTCTGGCTTCGAATGCGAGGAAGTGCTCGCCTGGGGAGGGTGGTTGGCACGGAGTCCTCGACGGGGAGTGAGGCGTGGTGTATTACTTGGGCCTCGGAACCAGCTTGCTTCGGCAGCGTCCCGCACGTCGGCGAGGTGCGTAAAGGCGCCGAAGCCCTCTGCCCGGATGCTCTGCCAGAGCTTGGGGAAGAATTCTGGAGCATGTTTACAAGTGTACGAGGAAGGTAATAGCACAGGGGCACGGTGCGACCTCACATGGGACAGGGCCAGGTCTCCAGGCAACAGTGTTCTATATTAATGTCGTTTTGTGATCAAACCACGGTTCCATATCCTCCAACCCGCTCATTACCGATGGATCTTGGCATCAACCCATCCGACACGTGCCATACGACATGGCCCGAGCTACTCAATGTCCACCTTTCGAATCTCGGTCCACTCCTTCTCGACCTTGGGCACCACGACGACAAGAAGGCCGTCCTCCATCTTGGCCGTGATGTGGAAGCCGTCCACGTCCTCCCTGTCGCCGGCGCCCGGCGGCGGCAGCGCAATGCTGCGCTCAAACACGCCGACGCGGCGCTCGCCCGCCGCCAGCGTGCCGAGGAAGGCCTCGTCGCCGGGGCGGTGCACCACGCCCGCCACGTCGAGCGTGCCGGCGTCGGGGTTCCAGGCGACGCCCATGTCCTCCCTGCGCGCGCCGGGGAGGGCCACGTGCACGACGTAGGCGGCCTGGGTGTTGAAGACGTCGACGGGCGGCGAGAAGGCGTCGCCGCCGTCGGGGGCCGTGTTGGGGCCGGCGTAGCGCTGGGCCTGGTCGCGGAGGCCCTGGAAGAAGGGGTGGTTCATGACGCCGCGCATCATGCCGGGGAGGTCAAACGGGGGGTTGTGGGGGCCGCCACGGTGTCCGAAGCCGCCTCGGCGCGGGCCGCCACGACGGCAGCGTCCGTGGCCGTGGCCAGGGTGGCCAGGGCCATAGGGCGGAGGCGGGTGCTCGTCCTCGTCAGGGGTCACCTCGGCCGGATCGGGGACGTCCTCGTCCATGGTGTCGGGGGAGCCCTCCCCCTTTTCGTCGTTGGCCTGGGCCTCGCGCCGGGCCGCGTTGGCAGGAGCAGCAGCGTCGTCTTCGTTGCCGTCACAGCGGCGGCGGCGTCCATGCCCTTGGTGGTCACGTCCATGGCCACGGCAGCCGTGACGCCTGCCCCGACGGCCGCCCCAGCCAGAGCCGTAGCCGCCGTGTTCGTCGTCGTGGGACCACGGGCCCCACTCAAAGTCGGCGTCCCAGGCGGCGCCCGGAGGAGGCGGAGGTCCCGGGGGCCCCGGAGGGCACGGCGGGGCCGGCGGCGCGCGGTGGCCCGGGCCGCCAA
>PKSG01000314.1:155525-220131 GCA_002916505.1 Tolypocladium paradoxum | reverse complement strand
GGCGGGGAACGGCGGGAACGGAGGGGCGTTGTGGTCAACGCCATGGCCAGTGGCGCGGCTTGGGTCAAAGGCCTGGAAGAACTCCCAGAAGGGCATCGAGCCGCGGTTCTGGTCTTGGGAAGCCATGTTCAGGGTGCTGTGTCAAGTTCAGAGTATTGGTGGGATAGGTAGGTAGGCAAGGTAGTGTTGCTGTAGAGGACTTCTCTGCAGAACAAGAGAAGGAAAGACCACCTATCCAAGTGGCGTCGATGGCACCGCTTATATAGCGTGCAAGTCAACCATGTCTTTCCAGGCAAACCAAGGCGTCGTCAACCGTCCAGTCCAGGCAGTAGGGCTGGCGCACTTGCGCCCCGTGGAATGGCCCAGACGGCGGGAGAGCCACCCGGCCTCATCTCCGAGCCTCGTCAACGTCGACGCAGAGGGTGCGCCAGGCACGATGTCGCCACGCGGCCCTCCCCATGATTCGTCGTCCCTGGCAAGGTCGGTGGTGACGACCGCCGAGGGCCGAGGATGCAGAGCCGCTGAGCCCTGCCTGGCCTGGAGCGTTGCTCGGGCCCGTTGCGCAACCCGCGTGTCGAGATGCTGGGAAACAGCGTCAACAGCCCACTCGAACAGGGCAGATGAAACGATGACCCGCCTGCGACAACATTCTTTCCAACCTCCATTCAAACCGAAAACGTGAGCACATTCCCTACCACCTTATCCAGACCGTGTTTTAGTTGTTCACTATAGGCAAGGAGTTGAGACGTTGCACATATCAACGTGCCACTGCGTGGCCAGACAGCCCCGTGTTCTTCGCCAGCGTAATCGAATCGCCATACACCTAGCTCTATGGGGTTCACATAGCGTCCCCGGCGGAATGTCCATGACAGAGGACAGCTGGGCACTGCTCGCCGAGTCTATCGTCGGCGCACGCTTCTGTGCCGTCCTGGAATTCGAACTTGGCGTTGACTAGGAATTCGCCGAGCTGTTGAAGGGCATCCTCGGCACCGGATCTGGTGACTGTCGAGATGGGACACCATTGCTGTTGAGACGTGCTGATGACGTCGCCCGTTTTGCGACCGACAACTGGGTTAGTTGATGGGTCTGGTGGTGGGTGGTGACGCCATGCTCGAGGGGCCGCGCGGCTTGAATCCCCCCTGGCTCGGAGCTCGTCCATCTCCTGATGCCGTTCCGCCGTGTCCTCTCAGCTGGAACCTATGTATGTAGCGGGGAGGCCATGCTGCTTCTGACGCGGCCTGGATTCCTGATCGTCTGTTGCTTCGGCTTCCTGGCCAACACCAGCCGGCACTCGAACTTCGCCATCATCTCGTGACAATCGACGGTTCCTCGGCTGAACTCTACGTCCACTGGCTTTGGGGTGCCTGTATTAGACGAGCTTCCATTGCACTGTTCCTGCAAACCGCAATCGTGTACAATCGAGCAGGGCGGTATGGACGACAAATCTAGTACACCACGCCGGAAGCATGTGAAGGTGGCAATATCACCCTTCACCAGCCACGCACCATCCATTCTTCGCCTACTTTTCCAGGAGCCACCTGAGGCCTTCCTCCGAGTCTTCATCATGCTTCTTTGTCAGGGTCAGCTCCGGGAAGAAAGCCCAGAAGGCATGGGGCATTCCCGGGTAAATGTCCATCCTCGTCTGCACGCCAGCGTCCTTGAGCACCTGCTCCAGCAGCATACCGCAGTCCCGCACGGGGTCAAGGCCACAGATCTGGAAATACGTCTTTGGGATGCCCGTGTGGTCAAAGGCAATGGGCAGAGCCATGGGACTCGTGAGGTCGGCCTTGTACATTTCTGCCACGCCACTTGCATCAGCTACCCATGACAGCGTTATCAGCAACGTGCCTCTACTTACTGCGGATGAACTCGATGGACTCTGCGTAGAGCACTGGCGCATGCGAGTTTTGCTCCAGGCTGAAGAAGCGATCCTTGTACTTTTCCGGGACCGTCTCTTCGCTCGCCCCTGCTGGCATCGGGGCGTAGATGCCCGTCAACGGCGGCGACATTTTGGAGTCGCGGCAGAGATGAGCGACAACCAGCGCCATGTCCGCCCCCGAGCTCTCGCCGCCTACCAGGAACCCCTTTCCTGGGTCGATTCCTAGGCTCTTTGCATTTTTCGCAGTCTGCATCAGTCGGTCAGTTGGAGCAGCTGCGAGGACGTCACGACGGCAACTGACCCAGTTTGTCGCGTCAAGGGCATCGTGAATAGCGGCAGGGAAGGGATGCTCTGGCGCGTGCCTGTAGTTCACATTGACCGCGATGCCGCCGAGCTGGGTGAAGAGCGCACAGAGCCACGCCTCTGTCTCAAAGTCGCCAACCATGAAGCCGCCTCCGTGGAAGACGACCATGCCAGGGCAGCCGTCAGCCGGAACCTGGCGGGGCTTGTAGACCCTCGCATCCGTCTCAAGGCCATCTCGGAGCGGTATCTCAATGTCCTCCTCGGTGTAGGGGAGCGTCGCCAGATCGGGCTTTACCTGATCCTGGCGCATCTTCTTGATGACTTGCCGGATGGCGGGGATGTCGGTGTCATGGGTCCATCCTCTCAGCAGAGGATTGCCAGACTCGAGGATCTGAGCATTGTCAAAGCGTGTACCGACAAAACGATGGTGTGCTCGGCGATGGGAGCATGGGGCAGTACTCGGTAGGCAGCTCGAGACATACAGGTTTGAACTCGGGGTTGACCTCCCCGAGGGCACGGATCTCGTCGATGGTGAGCATCGTATGGTTGATACTGAAACCCAGGTAGGAAGATGTCGGCGAGTTGCTCTTTGGACTGGAGGACATGAATTGAGGCGCCAGAGTGTCTTTTATAGAGGATTTCCAGGCCTTTGAGTCTTGGCTTGTCAAATATTGGACAAAATCGGACATGGACGGGCTCCCGTACTACCCGGACTTGATGCTCACCTCTCCATCCGCGGAGCTGACCGTCGTCCCGCTTTTCGGTGCCAATTCATGGTCAAGGTGCCAGTATGTGCTGTTCTGTGCGCACTGAGACCGTGTCATTCGTGCTATCTCCGGACCTGCGCGACTCCGGGTGCCAATGTGCCCGTCCGCGATCCTTGGCTCCGCGTCGTACAGGTCAGGGCGATGTGGAGCTCTGCTGTATCGTACTTCATACGCACTCCGTACGAATGATACCGCATACGATCCCTGCAATCGATGGGTCCCTTGGCTCCATCGAGCTTGGATCCGGAGGTAGCAGGCGGGCAACGGTGGTGAAAAAGTGTCAAGTCGTGATGCAGCATGTGCGAGACAATGGACCGGCCCGAGAAGCGACCTAGGTAGTGCTTCGAGAGTTGCAGAACAGAGCAGCTAGCTGTGCTCACTCTACATTCCAAGATTGAGCCCACAGCCGCACATTCGAATGACGCCAATCCTGCGAGTTGTACTGCGTACGGTAGGTATTCGTATTGCCGCGAAGCTCCCGCGACCGCACGTGAGCTAGGTGTGGCGTGATTGGCTCAATGCAGCTTAGACATGCACCGTCACCAAACATCCGTCGCTTCCATGAGAAAAAAAGACGCCTCTCTCGACCACGGGCGCATCGCAATCAATCCACAGCGCACACACACACGGAGCACCATGGACGCCAAACCCGCAGCCTTCAGTGCGTCGATCCCTTCGTCTAGCACCGGTGGCCCTGCTGACACAAGCTCCCAGCCGCGACACCTGCGCCAGCTGCTGCCTCCACGGCAGCCTCGGACAGCACCGCCAAGCCCAAGGTGAGTGGCGCCTCGAAGCACCAGACCCTGCTGCCACTGCGGCCGTCGCTGACGTCCACGCCACAGCCCTGCTGCGTATGCAAGGACGAAAAGTCGAGGCGAGACGAGTGCATGCTGTTCTCCGCTGCCAAAGACCCCGCCGCCGACTGCAAGACGCTCGTGGACCAGTACAGGACGTGCATGCTCGGCTTTGGCTACAAGGTATGAGATGGAGGGCCGGTCCCGCCGAACAGACTGTGTACACTATTGTGATGAAATATAGACGGGGCTCTCGGGAAATACATGATACCCTCTCCTTTTCACGCCAATCCATGTGCCGCGCGCAGCTTGTGAAGGCTTGTTGGTTGGTATAAACTGCACACTGCCTATGGTTTGCAATAGTCGAGACCAAAGCCGAGATGCTTCGTCGCACATTGTGTCAAGTATAAATCGCCCTCCTCACAGCTCACCATCTCCCAGAATTCCTTCCTGCGCCTCGGCCGACGACGACTTGGCATCCGTCTCCCGTCCGCGGTACCCCGTCATCATGGTGTCCTCGACAATCCGAACGGCGGCGTGCATGGTGAGGGTGCACTCCATCATCTTGCCCTCAATCTCCTGCCGCCGCTCATGGTTGTGCAGCATCTTCATGATGCGGTACGCGCGGCTCTGCTCCCTTTGACAGCACATGTCAGCACTTTCAGTCCAGCTCGGAGCTTGGTGCTGCTGGCTACCTCTTCCGCTGCATCTCCTTGTGGCAAACGAGAGCGCGGGCCTTCAAGTCCGCCACGGCCGCCTCATATGCAGCGTTCACAGCATTGATGCGCTTGAGACGCTGTTGTTGCAGCTGGGGAGCATGTCAGCTCCACGAGTCATCGTCCTGGGGTGGCTCGGAGGACTGCTCGACCTTCAGCATGCGCTGGTGGTGCTCCATGGCCGAGTCCATGGGGTCCGGGCCGTCGTCAGAGAGGACGGATTCACCATCTCGGGCCATTGCAAGGGCGCAGTAATGTTGCACTGCTGCAGGAGCGTAGAAGGTGTTTGCAAGGGGTATGGGATGCTCCTTGACTTGCGGATGTCCAAGTGCAGTTTGCAGGCGGCAGAGGCGGCAAGGCCAAGAGGTTGAAGGAACAATGAACGACAATGGGTAGGCAAGGCACCTAAGGTACCTACCTCCAAGGCAAGCTGGTGGCAGAAAGAGCACCAGAACCGGAGGGGGAGGTGCGGTGTAGCCTGAAACCAAAGGGGAGCACCTCACCTCCACCTGCTGACGTCCACGTCCACGCTCTCGTCACGGTACCTTGGGTGGGAACCGCTAAGGCAATTTCACAGACACTGGCCGCCAGCATCTCTGTTCATGCCATGTTCTGGCATCATACCTTGGATGCCCCCTTTATTCTCTTGGTATTATCATACATCATCCTGCCAAGGGTTGGTACTCTATCTCGTCAGGGCGATGTCGTCTATCCTCAAAATCATCTTGACCGTCTCCGCCGCCAGCTCGATCGCGCTTGTGCTCACCAGCAGCGGCTGCAGCACGTTCTCCTTGGAAATGTTGGTGTTGACTCCGCCAGACTTGATGCTGACACCGGCGTTCTTCTCACCCATCTCGTGCCTGTGCCTCAGGTCCGTCACCACCTTGATGCTGTTCAGGCCCGCGTTCTCCGCCAGCGTCGTGGGAATCACCTCCATGGCGTCTGCGAATGCCTTCCAGCAGATTGCCTCCGTGCCAGTCAAGCTTCGCGCCTGCTTGGACAGCTGAGCCGCGATCTCGATCTCGGCGGCACCACCACCAGCAATCAGCGCCTTCTTCTTGACGAGGCAGCGGACAACGCAGAGGGCGTCGTGCAAGCTGCGCTCGGCTTCCTCCAAAATCAGCGAGTTGGCACCACGCACCACCACGGAAACCGTCTTGCCCGTCGCCTTGGCCCCAGTGACCTTGACCATCCGTGAACCAGACGAGTGCACTTCCTCCACCAGGTCCGCCGAGCCCAGCTTATCCTCAGTGAAGGAATCAATGTCGGCAATCGGCTTGCACCCCGTCGACTTGCAGATGAACTCCACCTCGTCGCGCTCGATGTCCTTGATGGCGAGGATGCCGAGCTTGGCCAAGAAATGCAGGGAGAGGTCGTTGACGGCGTCGCGCAGGATGGACTTTTGAATCAGCAGCACGTTGCACTTGGCCTTCTTGATCTTCTTGGCCATGTTCAGGAGGTATAGCCGCTCCTCCTTGACGATCTTGTCCATTTGCCGGTAGTCGTTGACCTGGATCGTATTCTCCATCTGGGAAACAGTCAGTACAAGCTCACAATATCCTGGCCAAGCATCACACTCACATCTGGCTTGGGAGGGCTCAGCTGGAACTGAATCAGGCCAATGCGCGCCTTCTCCATCCTCACCGGTCCGCCGGCATTCTTCAGAACCGGTTGGTTGAGGACCAGGCCATCGACCAGCTCGCTGTCCTCGATTGTGCCTCCCACCTTCTTGATGATGCGGATGTTCTTGAGGTCCACGTTGTCCGCGTTCTTGAGATCGATGGTCTTGGTGACAGAGTTGACGGCCATGGGGCCCAGAAGGTTCGAGTACTGTGACACGATCTTGGATGACAGCGAGGTGTTGGCGGCTTGTAGGAGCGACGCGGTATCACTCAGGGAGATTGGTTGGGACATGTCGTGCAGAACCTCGACAGCCGCAGCTGCTGCTCTTTGGAAGGCCTCGGAGATGACTGAGGGGTGGATACCCTTGGACAGCAGCCTGTCGGCAGCGCCAAGCAAGCTTCCACAGATGACGACGACAGAGGTCGTTCCGTCACCAGCCTCGATATCCTGAGCGCCAGCCACGTTGACCAGCATCTTTGCCGTGGGGTGCATGACCGACATGCTCTTGAGCATGGTGTGTCCGTCGTTGGTGATGATGGTCTCCCCTTTGCCGCTTCGAATCATCTTGTCCATGCCTCGAGGTCCCAGGGACGTTCGGATCGCATCGGCGACGGCTTCATGATTGTCAGTGAATGAATGGTACGACGGTATTCAGCGGCTGGGTCGCACCTCGGGCGGCGACGATGTTGGAGGACCGGACAGCCATAGGCTTCTCCTTATCCTGCGAGCTGTTAGCGGGGCACGCAAGAGCTCGAAGGCAGCTCCTCATACCCGGAAGGTGGCATTCTGGGACTGGCCCATGGGCACGGCTGAAGCAGACATTGATTCGGCGTTTCTCGGGGTCCCGCGTTGCTCGGATTCTTTGGTTGACGCCGCGTTGGTGCAGAGACGTCGAGTGAGTCGCGGTGTTCCTGGCAGCCTGGTCGAGGTCTGCTATCCCACCTTTTGCCCTCTCCGCCATTGGTACGAAGTAGCGTCCAGAAATTTTGGACCGGGCCAGCAGATTATCCTTGTTCCGATGGTGCCGAGCCCAAAGGCGGTTTAGCGCCAGGGAGCGGCCGGCCCGTGCACCGAGCTCAAGGCAACTGCCTGGGTTACGGAATGCTTCCATTGCCTTCAGCGTCACCATACTGCAGCACACGACGAGCCTCTCTCTCCTCCCCCCGACGGAACCGATCAAACACCCTTCGCCTTCCATCGAACTCTTCTCGAGCGGCCTGTTCCAGGCCCCTGAACCGCTCAGACCCGTCGGCAACGCTGCGGATTCCACCATGGTGAGCCCCCTCACGATCAAACACACGCAGCCTCGTGGCTAACCAGCCCAGCCTTCCGCGACCGGTCAAAGCTGGGAGAAGTACCAGAAGAACTTCGCCGATGACGAGGTAGAGGAGAAGAAGATCACTCCTCTGACAGATGAGTATGTGTGAGGTGCGACCCGCGATGCAATAGCGTAGCAGCTAAAACGCCGCCCAGGGATATCCAGGTCCTCAAGACGTACGGCGCCGCGCCGTACGGTGCCTCGATAAAGAAGCTGGAGAAGCAAATCAAGGAGAAGCAACAAAGTGTAGATGAGAAGATTGGTGTCAAAGTACGATGCCTTACCCTCCGCCGCTGAACTCGTCTAACAGGGCACAGGAATCCGACACCGGTCTAGCACCGCCGCATCTGTGGGACGTCGCCGCCGACCGTCAACGAATGTCCGAGGAACAGCCTTTCCAGGTGGCACGGTGTACAAAGATCATCGAAGATGAAAAGGGCGACGAGTCGAAGAAGAAGTATGTCATCAACGTCAAGCAGATCGCCAAGTTTGTCGTGCAACTCGGCGACCGCGTCAGCCCCACGGATATCGAGGAGGGCATGCGAGTTGGTGTGGACCGTAACAAGTACCAGATCATGCTGCCCCTGCCGCCGAAGATCGATGCAAGCGTCACCATGATGACGGTCGAGGAGAAGCCCGATGTCACGTACGGCGATGTCGGAGGTTGCAAAGAGCAGGTCGAGAAGCTGAGGGAAGTCGTCGAAATGCCTCTGCTATCCCCGGAACGATTTGTCAACCTCGGCATCGACCCACCGAAGGGTGCTCTGCTCTACGGACCGCCTGGCACTGGTAAGACGCTCTGCGCTCGGGCCGTGGCAAACAGGACGGATGCTACCTTTATCCGCGTCATTGGCAGCGAGCTGGTTCAGAAGTATGTCGGCGAAGGAGCCAGGATGGTTCGCGAGTTGTTCGAGATGGCCAGGACGAAGAAGGCCTGCATCATCTTCTTTGACGAAATCGATGCCGTTGGCGGTGCCCGATTCGACGACGGTGCCGGCGGCGACAACGAAGTCCAACGAACCATGCTGGAGCTCATCACGCAGCTGGACGGATTCGATGCTCGAGGAAACATCAAGGTCATGTTCGCGACCAACAGACCGTCGACACTGGATCCCGCCCTGATGCGACCGGGCCGGATCGACCGAAAGATCGAGTTCTCCCTCCCCGACCTCGAGGGACGAGCCAACATCCTGCGCATCCACGCAAAGAGCATGTCGGTCGAGCGAGACATCCGATGGGAACTCATCTCGCGTCTCTGCCCCAACGCCACCGGCGCCGAGCTGAGGAGTGTGTGCACCGAGGCCGGCATGTTCGCCATCCGGGCGCGGAGAAAGGTGGCGTCGGAGAAGGACTTTTTGAGCGCCGTGGACAAGGTCATCAAGGGCAACCTCAAGTTCAACTCGACAGCCACGTACATGCAATACAACTAGAGCGGCCAGTGTACTCTGGGCCGGTGTACGAGTATGGCAGGGCTTGGATGGTGGGCTTCTAGATGCGCGCCGTTCACAGGTAGCTTGCTACAGCCGAGGAAAATAGAAGCCGCGTTGACGGCATGGCCATCTCAGACGGGAGCCTCACGACAGTGCATGGATGGCACGCGTGAGAACGTGAGATGCCAACGCTGGAGCGCTAGGATACAGATGTACAACAAATGCTCCTGAAATTCTTCCCATGGCATGGCTGCACGCCTTGCGATGCGCGGTAAACGTAGGATGTCGTAGGCAATCTATCTATATTACAAAGCCCGAAATGCCCATCGTCATGTCCCTCGCGAAGAAGAATGTGCCAGCTCCCAGTCCCAAACGACCCGCGATGCATGATGTCCCTAGCGATGCACCGAAAGCCAAGCAACCCCAATATATGCGGAAGGGCGTCCCATCCAGAGAGCCCTCATGAATGGTTCACGTGGTCGTCAGTCATTAAAGTCCCGTCTCGTGATGGCTTCCAGTCACATCAAGCGCCTGGCATCCCAGACAGGCACCCCAGGCAGACAACCTCTCCTTGACGCCCCTTTTCGATGCAGCAACGGCTGCAGACCACGGCCCGGTGGCCACAAGCGTCCCATCCCTTGCCGTCCTTTTGTGCCTTGTTCCCATAGTGCACTTCGTGGCGGTCGTCGTGTTGTGGTTGGCCCTGAGGCATGTCGTCGACGTCATCCATGTGAAACGACCGCGACAGCACCTCCTGCTCTGACAGCAACTCCGCTCCCTCATCGGCGCTCCATCCCTGGCACTCTCTGATGCACACAAAGCACGTTCGCTCTCCGCAGCCCTGGCACTCGGCGAACGAGTCGAGGTCGGATTTCTTGGTCGGCTTGCGGTGGCAGATGTGGCAAGGCGTCAGCAGAGCGCCGCCGAGTCGCGTAGGCACCCTGTTCCCGAGGCCAGGCTGGTCCTGCAGGACCCTCTGCTGCGACGGCCTGCGGCGGTGTGTCGGTGCCAGGTCGCTGTGAAAATGCACCTCGTCGTCCGTGATCCTAGCCCGTTTCGACAGTGGCAATATCTTCGGCGGCGGCAGCTCCTGGGGCTGGTTCAAGACGTAGAAGTCGGCCTGCTTCTCCGGGCTGTACAGTCGGTAGACGGCGCACTCGTCGTCCTCCCATCTTCGCTTCCGACCCGAGTGGACGCCGTCGTCGCCGCGGCCGCCAACGAACGGCATCGTGGCGCCCCGGCAGATGTGCAGGATGGAGTCCTCTGCTCAACCAGGTTTCTCTCTGAAAAGACTGCCTGAGCGATCAAATACTTCGCATGTCGGAGCACAGCTGCAAAGAGATGCAAGGCTATATGAGGGAAGCTGTTGGAGTGGTTGGACCAGAGAAGTTCACCTGCAGAGTTCAGCCGGTACCTTGGGCTGGCGGCGTTTGTTTGGTCCGACGGTCGGCTGACAGTTGATGCCCCCGTTTCACTGGACGAGCGCGATTTCGTCGCCTGCAGGCGCCTTCCCCAGCGCGCCCACGGCCCGTGCTAGCGGATTTACAGGGGCCAAGGTCGGCCAACACAACTTGCTTGGCATCATGCCATGTCGTCAGCCCCAATATGCGGCGCCTGGCATCACAATACTCTCAAGACTTACGATACGCATAGCTACATGGCGCTGCAATCATCGCCCAGTCGGTAGGGCGAGTTGAGCCTCCATGTTTGCAAGCAACAGAGCAAGGTATTGAAGTGGTTCATCTGATTTACACTCTACTTCCACCATCCCTTCTTTCATCTCCAACCCTCCCTTCTACCCGCCTCCGCCGACAATGGAGCCGCTCTAGGGGGGGAGACTAGTGTACATTCAAGGCGCAAAAGAGCCTCTTAGCGGCGGACCTTGGTCTCCGCGGGAGGATCGTAGGCAATCTTTCTCGACTTCAGCCATGCCCACTTGTATCGCTTCACCCACACGCTCATGGCCCACAGGGCTGACGTCACAACCAGCACCTTCATTCCCATCTTCTTGCGGTCATCCATCTCCGGCTCGGCAGCCCAGTTGAGGAACTCGACCACATCCTTGGCCATCTGCGACGTTGAAGCGGGGGTGCCATCCTCGTACTCGACAAGACCGTCGTAGAGAACACGGGCCATGGCGATACCGGTGCCGGGGAAGTATGGGTTGAAGTTCATGCCGGGGGCGACCTGGACGCCAGCGGGCGGCTCCTCGGGGTAACCAGTCAACAAGCTGAAGATGTAGTCGCAGCCACCGTGGCGGGCCTTGACGATCAAGCTCAGATCCGGGGGCAGAGCACCGTTGTTGGCGAACCGGGCAGCCTCCTCGTTCTTGTAGGGGGCGGGGATGTAGTCGGCGAGCTTTCCGGGGCGCATCTGGATCTCACCCTGCTCATCCGGCTCGCCAGGGTACTCGTTCGCCTCGGCCAGCTGCTTGGCCTCGTCGACAGTCAAGATGCTGCCAACCAGCTCTCGGTAGGGAATTCGGTCCAGGGAGTGGCAGCTTGCGCACACTTCCTGGTAGACCTGGAAACCTCGGCGAAGACTAGTCAAGAGTGAGCAATCGATGTCCCGGTTGCATCAATCGGGGGGTGTCGCCATCTTACGCCTGGTGGTCAAAGGTCTTGAACCACTGCTGGTGAACCCAGGGGTAGTGAGTGGCGTGCAGGCTGTGAACGGTTGATTAGAGATTGGCCCCAAGTAACCTGCCGAGCTGGTGTCGCGGTTTATGCCGCACAGGAGCACAATCGACTCCTCCCAGACAGCTCCTCCTCCTTGGACCGCAGGATGACGTACCCCTCTTCAGCGGGCGCCGCAGCATGAGCGACCGGTCCGTAGAGATGATAGTACCAGGCAATGGAGCCGGCGGCGACGGTGGTCGAGGCGATGGCGGCGAAGTTCAGTCGCGCGGGGGAGGCTTCGGCGGCAGCACCCGAGCTCGTCGAGGCCGCGCGCTAGACGCAAAACATTGTCAGCATTGATTGTATCGATATCCGATGGCATTACGATGCAATTGGCGTGGTTCCGGCGGGTCGGGGTGGGTGGTGTTGTTCCCTCGGCAAACGGGGAGCTGAGGAAGCGTGAGCCCGCGCTGTCCATACCTTCGAGACGGTGGTCGCGCCATTTCGCAGCCCATTGAGGGTGCGCGTCGAGCGCAAGCAGGACCTTGCCAGCATAATTGGCAAGCTGTATCGTGGCCGCAGGGAGAGCCGCAATCAGAATGAGACGGCGATGGGGAGGGGGGGATCGATCTCGAGGTCGGAGGTCGAAAAGGCTCAGCTCGGGGTCATTGGCATCGAGAGAAAATCCAGCGTTCCGAAATGGACCGACGCTGATTGGCTCGAGTCACGTGCGGCTCGAAAGTCGAGGCCCAGGCCGAAAGGCCCGCAACGGTGTCGTGATGCATTACATAAGCTGGTGGCTGTGGTCAGTGCCTGGCCGCTCACCGCCTGGGCGACTGCGGTGCCCCTGGCAAAATCCAGATCAGGACAGAGACCTGATGGGATTCTCGCCGCCCCGCCCCCACCATCTTATCCCACTGCAGAATCACAACACCTGCAGCCTCCCGAGGACCTGTTGTCTTTGTATCACTTGAAGCTCTCGCGGCCACTTTGCTCTGCTCATCGCAATGGCCGACACCACCAAGGTCTTCTCCCTCGAGGGGAAGGGTCTCAAGCTCGACACGGCCGCGGAGGTCGAAGCCCATATTGCGCCACTCCGTGCCAACGACATCGAGGAGGTCCGTTTGCTGGGAAACACCCTGGGTGTCGAGGCGTGTAAGCTGCTCGGCGAGGTCCTTGCCACAAAGAAGAACCTCAAGGTAAGGACACCTTCACGGCTCTTGGCGTGATCAAGCTGCTTACACACCACGGCACAGGTTGCCAATCTCGCCGACATCTTCACCGGACGGCTATTGTCGGAGATCCCCGAGGCCCTCTCCTCTCTCCTCACCTCTATGCTCAACCTCCCGAAACTCAATACCATCAACCTGAACGATAATGCCTTTGGCCTCAACACACAAGCCCCTTTGGTGGCTTTCCTTGCCGCCCACGTCCCCCTGCAGCACCTGTACCTCAACAACAACGGCCTCGGCCCGCATGCCGGCATTCTCATTGCTGATTCGTTGTCGAAGCTTCACGCCAAGAAGGAAGCTGCCAGGAAGGACGGAAAGGAGGTCCCTGACTTGGAGACCGTCATCTGTGGACGAAACCGACTGGAAAACGGCAGCATGACGGCGTGGGCAAAGACGTTTCGCTTACACAACAAGGTTAAGGAGGTCAAAATGGTTCAAAATGGTATCCGGCAGGAGGGCATCTCTCATCTTCTTAGCGAGGGCCTGAGCCACGCCATCGAGTTGCGGGTCCTTGATCTGCAAGACAACACGTTCACGCTCACGGGAGCCAAGGCCCTTGCAAAGGTGGCCCCGACCTGGACGTTGCTACGCGAGCTCGGCATCGGTGACTCCCTTCTCGGCGCAAAGGGTGGCGTTCTGCTCTCCGAGGCCCTTGCGCGGGGGAAGAACGAGAATCTTGAGATTCTGCGCTTGCAGTACAATGATATTACAGCTGCGGGCATCAAGGTCTTAGCCGGCGCTGCCAGGAATGGCTTGCCGGCACTGAAGCGAATCGAGCTGAATGGCAACAAGTTCTCGGAGGATGACGACTCGATCCTGGCCCTGCAGGAGCTCCTGGAGACGCGCAAGGAGATCCGCGCTGGCGACTTGGTCATCGAGGATGACTGGGGTGTTGATAGCCTCAGCGACCTCGAGGAAGTGGAGAGTGAGGAGGAGGAGGAGGAGGAGATCGAGCCTGAGGAGAGAGCAGAGAAACTCATCAAGGAGGCCGAGGAGGCTCAGGAAGAGCCCGTTGTCCAGCTCAAGGACAAGGAGGTGGAGGAGATGGCTAAGAAGCTGGAGAAGGCGGAGATCTAGTTGCTGCATACCTAGACTGCTGCATGCCTACACTACTTTAGACGATACACAAGCTAGCAAGGTTTACACATACAGGGCTAGAGCAAGCAATGAACCCGATACCCCTTATGCTGGCCTGACCTGCTTCCCGTGAACCTGATCCCATATATGTCCCACATCATTCACAAAGCATCAATCAGGCATTCATGGCCATCCAAGCAGTAAATTGAAGTCAACTTGGTATTAATGCCCGCTACGTGGAGAACTATCAACACAGGAATCAGGTAGGAATCAGGTCGTCCTTTGAGCGGTCGATCACAACAGCACAAGAGGCATCATATCGGTGAAGAGGGTGCAGTCGAGGGCCGGGTCTTGGGCAGGAAAGGGGAGGGGAAGGAAAGGGGCACATACCTCTCTGGCTGTCGCAATAACCAGTCTCTAGAGACGCATCGTTAGCCGACACTGAACCACCCATGTAAGGGTTAGGGATGCAGAGAAAGGAGAGTGATATAAGAATCAACAGCAACGATATCTCCGCAGCGCCGCCCCTATTCGTCCACCCCGAACACACTGAAACAGCCCCCTAGCATCCGTGTGCTCATTCCAGAGCCAGTACATGCATGTCTGTCCACCCTCAATCTCGTCCAACAGCCTGTCACAAAGCAAAAGCTCATCCACAAGTCTGCCAGCACGTTCTATCTATGTCTGGATCTGCTGACTGCACGTGGTGTGCAACTTGAATTGCTCGTCTCGGACCCTTACATGACATCCATCGCGTCAACCTCTGCACCGCCGCGGAAGTGCTCAAAGGCACCGTACTGGGTGGCCATGTGGATCTGCTGCTGCTGTCGAACAAAGTCGGGACCCATGTAGACGGGGTCCGTGGCAGCAGTGTAGCCGGGACCGCCGACGGCAGTTCCGAAGTGGCTGTAGACATCTCTTGATCGGCTGTCCATTGCGTACCGCTCGTTCTCTCTTCGCATGAGCTCTTCGTACCCGGAAGTCATGTACGGCTCGCTGTCAGCGGCAGTCTGCTGAGTCCACCTGCCGTCTCCAGTCTGGACGTTTGTGCCGTCTAAGCTCATGACCTGGTTCTGCTCCAGCCTTTCATAGCGCATACGGGCAAGTTGCTCTTCCTGCTCCAAGGTGGTGCTGCTCCACGCCAAGGAGGGAATCTCCTCTCCTCTGTTTGGCGGACAGATGCTCCAGAGCTCGATCAGCCTCAACTTCTGAGGCTCGTCGGCGATACGGAAGAGCTGCAGCTGGGAAGGCGTCAAGGTGGCAGCATCTATACCGTAGTTGCGCAGAATGGTCTCTGGGGACGCTTCGCTCTGAGGGGGCTCGGACGAGGGCCGCTGGGGTTGCTCCTGCACGGAAGCATCTTCCTGCTGCCCTGCGAGCTTCGCAGTATGAGCAGAGTGGTGATAGTGCTGCGATATGGAGTAGACAATGGGCTGGGAGGAAACGGGGGCGGGCGTAGGCTCCTGTCTCGGAGTCTCCTTGGGGGCCGAGGCACGGAGCTCCGGGTTGAAGGTCAAGTTGCGCGAAAACAGAGACGCCAGGTCGTCGTGGACCTGCTGCGCGTTGGGTTGCATGTTTGTTTGAACCGAGCCTGCACCTAGGATGCAAGGTCAGTTCCACGCACCCAGCCGACGAAACAAGTGAAAAGGGGACCTGCGGGATACCTCAGAGTCGTTTGTATTGTCAGAACAAAGCCAGGTCTTTCGTAGTGATATGTGTCCAGCACAAAGCTCTGCAAAGTGAATATTCTGCCGCGGCGTGCTTGTGCCGGTTCGAGTGATTGGGTTGATGGTGGTGCGTTGGGTATCAAGGGACGGGCAAGGCGCGAAGAGTGTTTGTGGCGGCGGACAGCTGGCAAGCAACTGGGGTATATTGACTACGCTAAGCAACGGGTTAAGCCAAAGCGAGTCGCGGTCGCAGAAGCAAGAGTGAGGAGAAGGGCACAGGAGCAGAAGACTGGAATAAGTTGCTTCTTCTTCTGCAGTTGGCCCTGTCGTGGGCTGGTGGAGGGGCTTGCAGTTAGGTTCCTGAGCGGGCGGTGGGATGCCGTTGCGGGACCTGGAACCAGGGTCCTTGGGCGGGGTGAATGCACAAGCGTCTGGGCGATGCGTGAATATCGGTGTGGAAGAAGGGATGTTAAGGGAGGAAGGCACAGAAGCAGACGCTGCTCGCGATGCCAAAAAGCTGCCGGATGTTTAAGAGAGAGGCTGCTGTGCGGTTTGTTGGGAAGCGAAGACGGAGGAACGAAAACGGATGGAGGCGCTGGGGAAGTACGAGTACGAGTAGGCAAGGTAATAGTTATTGGTACCTACCTTACCTGGTAGGGAGTGGCGGTCATGCCTGTGACCTCTGCCAGTGGAGGGGCAGCTGTGACGCAAGACACCCTGGGCCTTGCCTGGCTGTCACGGGATCTTCACTTCCTCACACTACCGTACTGGGCGGCCGTGCCTGTAATTTCGCGGGCAACGCTGAACCTTGATTGCCGCTGTTGGCAAGACGAGCAAACCAAACGCCTCGGCGTTGAGCTGCATGTCGACGGTCTTCGAACAACGGGGCCGGGGACGTCACATATCGTTGCCACGGCGGCCGAGTACGGCCGGTTTTATCCGCCATGGCATTTCTCGGTTGCGTTTCCGGAGGGGTTCTGGAACACGGCTTGCCTGGCAAGGTTGATGACGCCTCGCCTGGAAGCACTCCCATCAACAACAGGCGCAGCTTGTACCGGATGCCGAGCCCCCGCTCCCTCGGGCGTGCGTGCATCAGGTCCGTCCCAACGCCATCGTCATGGCAAGATGGCCGTCGTACAATCACGGCAGCTCCAGCGTCCTGCGTGATGTTCGTGCTCCTGACACGAGCAAGCCTGGACCCGGCCCCTGTCAGACGGCTGTGAAGAGTTCATGTGAAACAGCCAGGGTCGCAGCCGTCCACGGCCACCAGCGTGAAGATGCACATGTCGGTACGATAGGGATGCCAATGTGGAGTAGCCCCACTACTGCTGTCAAGCCACAGCCGTCGCCGTTCCTCGCCAGCCACAACGCAGCCACAGCGCACCTCCACAGCAAGTGTGGCTGGATTCGCCGTCTTCGCGCCTCAGGCACACACACCCCAGGCGGCCAGCCTCGCGGCCAGCAGTTGCAATACTCGTACGCAGCTCTCAGGCTGCCTGGTGCTTCCACCGCTGGTGAAGCTCCATACCTACCCATATCCGACCACAGCGCCCGCCAGCTTTGACTCTCACAACACTCGCCACCTCTTCCTGAAACGCAAGCCTCTTGACTAGACTCTCTCGAGAGCTCAAAGGCATCATGGTGAGCTGGTGCCATCTGGCGCAGCTGCTGCGCTGCATTCCGCTAACGGCTCGACTTCATCCAGACGTCGATCGGCACCGGCTACGATCTTCTCAACTCCATCTTCTCGCCGGACGGCCGAAACTTCCAGGTCGAGTATGCGGTCAAGGCGGTGGAGAATGGCGGCACTTCAATCGGCATTCGGTGCAAGGACGGCGTCGTCCTGGCCGTCGAGAAGGTCGTCACATCCAAGCTTCTGAAACCGGGTGCCAACAAGCGAATCGCCACGATTGACAGCCACGTCGGAGCAGTATGGCCACCGCAGCTCTTACCATGACTTTTGCGTGCCTCCCATGATGATAACCGGTCTCCTGCAGGTATACTCGGGCATGGTCCCTGACGGCCGCCACTTCGTCGACCGCGCTCGTGACGAGGCCCAGAGCTGGCGCCAGAACTTCAAGACCCCGATCCCTACATCCGACCTGGCCTCCCGCATGGGCGGCTACCTGCAAGCGTACACCATGTACGGCTCGGTCCGGCCGTTTGGCATCACCGCCATCGTCGGCGGCGTCGACACCTCCGAAGAGACCCCCGTTGATGGCGAGGTCGGCTCCGGACCAAAGTGCGGTGCTGGCGGCAAGGTCCCCGGAAAGCACGGCGGTCCGTTCCTCTACATGATCGAGCCTAGTGGACTGTACTGGGGCTACTACGGCGCGGCGACGGGCAAGGGACGTCAGGCTGCCAAGGCTGAGCTGGAGAAGCTCGACCTGCCAGCCGGCAACATCACGATACACGAGGCAGTCAAGCAGGCGGCGAGGATCATCTACGTGGCGTCAAAGGACAACAAAGACAAGGACTTTGAGCTGGAGATGACGTGGATCAGCACCGTGGATGGGCCGACCAAGGGCCGCCACGTCGAGGTGCCCAAGGAGCTGCGAGAGGAGGCCGAGAGATTAGCAAAGGCCGAGGACGACTCGGATGACGATGACGACAACGAGAAGAAGGACGATGACAAGATGGAGGAGTAGAGGGGCGGCGCAGCGGCACAGGCGAACGCACTTGTACAATCACAATGGCAGGGTCATAGAATAATGCTTGCTCCGGTTGGGAACGAAGCCACATGCAAATCCGGTGATGTCTCGAGGCAAAAATTGCGTCTTGTCTTGCGTGGTTCTACATGTCCATCTATAAACAGCTTTGAAGTGGCGCTTTTCGTCTAGGGTATCAAGCTCGTGCCTGCGAAGCATGGTTCTGGCACCAATTATTCCAGTCGGCGAAGAACGAGTTTTGCAGGCGAGCCTCGCCCAGCACCCATCCCGACTGCGTCTTGGCGTAGACGGCGGCAACCTGCTTGACGGCCTCCTTATCCGCGGCGAACATGGCCGAAGCGACGATGAGGCTGGCCGCGCTGGCCGCCTTTGCGTACGCGTGGGCGTTGTCCTTGCCCGCCTCGTCGTGCACCTCGACGAGCAGCGCGAGGAGGCCGTCCGCGTCCGGCGCCGCGACCTCTTCCTGCTTGCTGGCCCTGGCCTTCTTCAGGCCCTTCTGGTAGGTGAGGATGATCTCGCAGGCGCGGTTGGCGAGGGCCTTGGTGGACGTGGTGCGCATGAGGCTGAGGAGGGGCACGAGCAGGGAGAAGGCGAGGGGGTTGAGGGCCTCGTTCTTGACGTAGGTGTCGAGGAGGTCGAGGATGCGGTGCTTGAAGTTGACGACGGACTGCTTGGCGTCCTTCTTCTGCTTCTTGGTGTCGGGGCGGGCCTTGGTTCGCTGCTTGATGACCTCGGCCAGCTTTTCGTCCAGGGCGAGCATTTCGGAGTCGGACATGTCGCCGTCGGAAGCCGAGTCCTCGGCGTCGTCGTCTTTGTCGAGGCGATGACTGTTGAGTATTTTCCCGACCAGCTCGTCGAGGTCCAGCGGTTCCTGCTTCTCGCCATCGCCATCCTCTTCGTCCTCGTCACCTTCTTCTTCTTCTCCATCCTCGTCATCCTCGCTGTCTTGTCCATCATCGCCGTTGATGTCGACAAATTCCACATCCGAGCCAATCTCAACGTCCGAGACTTGCTCAACGTCGTCGTCGTCCGATGAGCCACTCTCATCACTGTCCATCTCGTCATCTTCCGTGTTGAAAAGCTCCCTTTGGCCCTTGGCGCTCTCGCCCGAGGAAAGGGGGCCGGTCAGCAGCTCCAGTCCCTCAGCTGAGATCTGGCCCGTAAAGGCATTGAAAACTTGCTGAGATACCTGTCTCATCAATGATGAAGGACGAGCAACCATCGACAGCAGTATTTCGACCAACAACTCTGAGCTCCCCTCGCTCTTGTCCCCAACCTTGCCCGTCTTGAGTCTGTCGTAGAATTGTGCCAGGTCGTTCAAGACTTCCATCGCATCCGGGTCTTCATTGTAGAGTTGAAATATGGAAATGGCATGAAGCATTGCCAGTCCTTGTGCCAAGCTCTTGTCGTCCTCATTCTTCGACTTGCGCTTCAAGAGCTTGCTCATTCGGGATAGGGCATCCTCCATTGCGGTCTTGATCTCTTCTGTCATGGTTCTCGATGCTGGGTCGATGGAAGCAACCGCATTGCAGAAGGTGCTGAAGTCCTCGGTGTTCCGTGTCAGTCTCGCAAGCGATGATTCGATGCGAGATCGGCAGAGCTCCCGGATCTGCTCTGTTAGAGCACCCTCCGGGATGTTTTTGGGGTGAGAGTATGCCAAGCCAGAGAGCTCTTGCAGGACAGGACCGAAAGAGCTCCCACGCTTGGCACCAGGTGAGGTATCCGCTGGTGCCTCTGATGCAAAGGCGTTGAGCAACTTGGCGAGATAGTCGGCATACACTCTGAGGATAGCCTGGGCTTCGCTGTCTCCCTGATGCTTCAGAAACGCGATAGGGTGTCGAATAACCGTCAAAGCGCCATCTGCATTTTCCTGGTTGATGTTCTGTAGCAGCCTGTCAACAGTCTTGGTGCTTGTGCGCTGATCGAAGCCGTATGTGCCGTTCTTTCCAAGCAGGCTTTGAAGTATAGGGACAAGTGTCCCAGGGTGGGTTGAAACCACATTCTCGATGGCCTTCAGCGCCTTGGTGGCCGCTCGGTGCAAGTAGCGGTCTTCCTTTGCCGCTTGGTTCATCAAGCATGTCACCAAGTTCTTGCTGAAGAGGCATTGGAGCTTGGCGTGCCGGTCTAGTAGCCCCTCGAGCATCTTCTGGAATACCATGAAGCCTTTGAACTTCTGGCCGTCTGTAGCATTCCTAGAGAACAGGCCATCTACTCACAGTTAGCATTCTGCTTCTTGAAGGGTTTATGTTCATGAGACTTACCGTCAACAACGCGGTTCCAGAACTGGCTCAACCCATCCACGCCAGCTTCCGCTCCGCCCTTGACGTAGCATCCGAGGATAATGTCCCACACAAAGTGCAGCTGCGCCGTCCAACCGGCCTGCTTGCCGCCATTTTGAGGCTTGTCGTTGGAGTCCTTGCCTGAATCCTTGAAACTCTCTTTCAAGACAGCAGCCAGGTCGCCGAGAGATTTGCCAGAGAGAGGGTTGTGCCACGGCTTAAGCTTCAGGTCGGGATAGCGGCTTAGAGCAACAAGCCAAGCGGCAACCCCTTCAGGCGTTTTTGCCTGGCCGGAATCGGCAATTTTCAGAAGTGTTCCCTCTGCCTCTTCCTTGCTCATCTGCTCGAGTGCCTGAACCAGGACCCAGCCGCATTGTGGCCGCAACCAAATCTTTTTGTTGCCAAGCTGCAGGAGCAGGTCTAGGACCGCATTCCACCTCGAGATGTCGGTAAACAGGGTTTGGGATCGAACGAAGCACTCAATGCCGAAGAGCTGGCCAAAGTAGTGGTCTCGCTCCTCCTTTCCAGGTATGTTGCCCACCGCCTGAGTCTTGTCCACGAGCAGGCCCAGGACCTTGTCGAACGTCAGACCGCTGTATTTTGACTCGAGACTGCCGTCGGCGCCAAACAGTTGACCCAGAATCTCGGCGAGCACGAGGCTGAACCCAAGTCGCGACGCATTGCGACCGCTCGCGAGCCCTCGAAAGAGCCGTCGGTCGAGGTGTCTCTGCAGCACCGGTTCAGGGACGCCATCTCCTCCGAGCAGGCTCGAGACGATGCAATCAGCTGCTTCGATTCTGTCGCTCTCGTCTTCGCTTCCAAGGAGCTCGTATAGAGCTGCTTCTCGCTTGCGGTCTTCGCCCGTCGGCGTCTCGACGAATGGTATCTTGTCCAAGTTCGGCTTCGTCGCGACGGCCGTCGGGCTGGATTTGGTGTCGCTCTTGGCTCTCTTTTGAGCGCCGGGGCCCCAATTGGAGCCATCTTTGGCTCCTCGCTTTCTTTTGGCTGCCATATTTGGTCCGTAAGGCGAGCGCAACAAATCCGATGGTGTGGTCTACCGAATCGTCACGTTACTTCCCAAACGAGAAAATCCCAAGATATTCTGATTCTGCCGAACGACACCGCCTACACGGCCCCACCCCCGCCGGACCCGCATCCACTAGCCGTTAACGGGTTTCATGACGAACCTACCCTGGACTCAAGTCGAAACCACCGTACTTTGTCATACTCTGAGGCATCAATGGGCAACATGGGTGAGCTTCACAGCAGGTGAAGGGTGGGGACCGATATTTTTATATTTGCAACATATGAAAATCTCTCGCCATGCACCTCTAGGGAGTTCTATTCCCAGGGTCCTTGGGCCAATGTTCCAAATGATGTCGAGTCACCTGGACATCCAGCTGCCCTGTCCATATTAACACAACTGACAAGTTATGAACCGCTCCGTAGGGAGGCCATGGAGCCCCGGGTTGTCTTGCAAGTCCAGGCGACCTAAGCGAACACTCGGTGAGCTGCGGCAAAGCCACCGGCCATGACCGAGAATCACCAGGGGCTGTTCCGGAGCAGGTGGGTCCCGTCGGACCCGGCCCTGCGAAGACCCGTCGGACCCGGCCCTGCGAAGTGCCTCCGTCTTGGTCCGAAGCTCGCACGTGACATCGTGGCATTGTGCCGAGTCTGGCGTTGCCGGGCGGGGTTGCGACGCGTTTCGCTTTGTTTACTTTGGGCTCGCGTCCTAGACGTAGACGTCGGGGAGTCGCATCCACAGGACGCAGCTCCGCGAATAGGCCAGCAACCCTTGCAACCTTGCACCCCTCAAATGAACTCATGCACAATGCATCTTTGTTCCCCTCACCTCGCGGTCAGGAGACTCGGAAACAGGGTTGACAGCGCAGTACGAGGCGCTGGTGCGGCGATGCGAGCGGGGTTGCTGTCGCCTCTTGTGCCCAGATTGGGAAACACGAAAGGAAACCCAAGCCAGCTGAGGGTGGGTGCTGACGCAGAGGCGGTGTTTCGGCAAGTGATTGGACGGACAAAGGCTCTATGGGGATTGAGGCTTTGCTTCATTGGGGGGAACCGCCGTCAGCAGCATCAGCGACGGCGGCTACACAGGCAAGGTCGGAGCACGAGGTAAACAAAAGAAGCCGTGCTGGCCGTCTGCTCGTAGGGTTCCTTGGTGCATCTTCATTGCGCGATATGGATGTGGCGCGCGAATAGTCTTCAGCGCCCGAATGGAGCGCAGGGGCAGGGAAAGAGGCTTGCCTTGCCAAGCGATGGAGATGATGGCATGCTAGTCGCTGCTTGGTTCTTCCGCTGGTCGGTCAACACCTAGCCAAGGAGATGCATGACGTGTGGCACAAGGCCGTAGGCGAGGGGATGGTCACGGTGAGTGCTTCATCGACCATGAGATATCTGCTCGGCAGTCCACATTCTACCACAGAACCCTGTTGTCCAACGTCATGCCCGTGCCACGTTTTCGGAGTCCTGACCCCAGAATAACTCCGGCCCATTACGAGGGGAGATCTGGGCCTCCGGTGTGGTCACTGAAGAAGGCGGCCGGGGCAGCCTCTTTGAACCACGACGTTGCCGCTCCTCTTGCAAGAGAGTCGAGACGACAACGGCTGCTCCAAGTTCCGAGACCACAGGAAACGTGAGTGGTCCGAGCCTCGACACCGTGCCCATGCAGGGCCGCATCCATTTGAGGCTAAGGTTTGTTTACCTGGTAGCCAAGGGGAAGGGCAAAAAAAACGAAAGCAGCCCCTCTCTGGACACCAGACTTGGCTACGAGTACTATCGCACTTGGTGGATGCATGTACAAATGCTATCAGAAGGTGCTGTACGTCAGATTCGTTGGGGAGACTCATTCCCCACGCTAAATAAAGCCTCTTGACTCACCTGCACGAATCGGGATCAACGACAATCGAGGGAGACGGACGGGTGTCTCTGCATGCAATGTCGCGTGCGCATCTGGACGAGCGTGACCCGGGAGTGAGACGTTTGCAGTCCGATTGGCAGCGAGATGGGCTTGTAGAGCCAAAAGGAAGCGCCGAACATGGCCAGCACAATGCATGCAAGGGAGAAAACTCGTCGAAAGGGACCCGTCTTGACTTGTACAAGAGCCGCCTGTGTTCGGTTGGCTGTTGCACGGCGCCAATTTCCAGTGTCTGTCCTTGTGCTCGTACGAGTAAGTTGTGCGTGTCCTTTTGTCTCAACCGGGCAACGGGCTTCACAAGCGGCACCAGGCAGGCATGGGTGTTGCCAGCCGCTGAGCCAAGGTGAGCACAGAGCGCGGGACGGCCAGCGCCGTGTCGTGATGTCGAGGCTCGCAGCAGCCGCACATGGACGGGAGCACGGCACGCCAACTGGAATCCGTGGGAATGCCTGCCCGCCCCGTACCTGCGAGTGATCGCCAGAGTCACCACCGAGCCTCGAGGAGCCTCACGGCGGCCGCGAGCTCGGCGATGATGTCAGTGTCGGACGGGTGTGTGCAAGCCTCGCCTCGCCTCGCCTCGCCTCGGAGTGCAACTCGGAGGGCATGGGCGGGCGGCGTGCCCGTATGCAAAGCAGCAGCAAGCAACAGCACCGTCATGTTGTGCTGTGCAGCGGCACCACGATTTACGACTCGTAGCATGGATCCCGAGACCCCAGCAGCCTAAGCGCCGGTGGAGAGCGGCCAGCGAGTGCGGTTGGAAGCGCACAGCTGCCGTGATGTGACGAGGGAGAGAAGCCAGACGATGCTGGCTGGACAGCGCCCCACCCTTTGCTGAAGCAACCACGACTAGGTGCTCGTAGCTCGCTCGCCAGGGCCACGGCAGACCAGCGCAGATGCTCACATTAGCCGCGGTTGACGTTGTATTTGCGGCTCCTCAGTGGCTGCGGCGGCGACCAGGGCAGCGGTTCGGTGCTCGGTCAGGCATTGGATCCCAGCAGGTCGCCGTCGCTGAGGTGGACTCGAGCGCTGATGGTCGCTGCCGCACCCCTCCTCAGGGCTCCCCTCCCCATCCGCCAGCGCTGCGCACTTAAGTGCACAGTGCTCCTCTCCCTCGTTGCCCAGTCGCCCCTAACAACGTCCATCTCCATCCCAGCGCCTGGGCCTGGTCCGTTGCACGGCCATCCATTGAAAAGGCGCTGCTCCCTCGCCCACTCTTCGTCCCTCCCCTTCCCATTTTGCCCTGCACGGCAACAATCGAGACGGGAAGAACGAAGAAGGGTAGGCTCGTCTCGCCAACCCCTCCCCGAGCGCCGCTTTTCGTGTGTCGACAAGAGGAACTCCCATTCCGCCGTCCGCCCCTCGTCCACCACCAGGCCCGGGAGTCTACGCCCGTCCACGCCCTCGAGACGACGCCTCCATTCGTTCCCTGCGCAGAGCCACCGGCTTTCGAGGTGGTCAAGCCTGGCAACGGACGGAAGCCCATTGGATGCACGCACGACGAAAGGCGGCCAACCCTCTCCAGACACCGACGACGGGACGGAAAGGGTTCGACCACGTACGCCTCTGAAGCTGACGAGACCACCGCGAGACGACTTGACGCCGACCCGTCGATTCAGATTCAAATGCCCTCGACACGATTATAACGAGCCACGATCCTGTCGATCCCGCTGACTGGCCCGTGTTCGGAGCACAAGACCAGCCAGATCCGGGCTCATCGGGACCGACGTCACGCACAGCAACGGTGCTCGCGGCAACCGGGTCCTTGCAGTCCTTCGACGACGGCCTGTCTCCTTCTTTGTCCATACCTTTGTTTGTCTATAAACGGCCACGGCTTTCGTTCACCGTGACCTCGGGACCCCATTCCTTCTTAACTGCCACTCTTTCGGCCGCCCCATATACCTACCAGTAGCAACGTCGCCGTATGTAGACTTGTCTGTCGTGCAAGTCTCCGGCCATCTTGTTCTGTCGACATCATGGAAGCCTCTTCTCCATTGGCGGCCCTGCACCGCCCCATGCTGCCTGCCCCTGCCTGGGGCAGCCGGGACATTTTCCGTCCTCGACCGCATTCGCTCTATTCGAGTGGCCCTGGCAGCTCCTTCGGTCTTCGTGAGCAGCTGCACAGAAGCGGTGACTACTTCAACGTCAAGGACGTCCGGGGCTCTTCGCCTGCTGCCAGCCTGGCGGCGGACCTGTCCCAGAACTTCCGCATCGACAATGACGCCAGGTTCGTCCCATGCTGCCCTTCATAACAAGTCTCCATGTCCATCGTGTTGCTGACTGTCCTGGTTTGCCAGTCCCCAGTTTCCGACGCCCCGACGTGCCCTCTTCACTGCCAACGTGATGGGAGGCATGGAAGGCAGACGTGAGAGCTACCATCCAAGATGACCTTCCCCGAGAGCTTCGAGGCTGACCATGACCTTCCTGCAGACTACGTGACGACGCCTCCCCTGCCCTCGTCGTCGCCGGCTCCCATGACCGAACTGATGGAAGTGTCCCCTCTGCCTCACAAGCTGCCGTTCAGCACGCACATCGAGATGTCTTCACCGACGCCCATGTCGACCCCTACCGCCGACGATGATCATGACGACGACATGGTGCTGGACTCTCCAGCTCCAATTACCCGCCAGTCCTCTTTGGAGCCGCCTAAACCCATACTGGCTGAGTCAGTCTCAATGAGCGTTCCTCCCATCTCCACAGCATGCGTACTGACAATCTCCTGAAGCCGCAAGAGAGCTGCTCCTCGGCGGCCCTCGCTCAGCCGTACGAAGGGCCTCACAACCTCTGCCATCCCCGGTCGAGCCCAGGCTGACCCTCAACTGCCGGCTTTCCGCTTCGGGGCCGACTCTGGCGCGGGCTACGCGAGCTCCAGTCTCTCTCTGGGCGAATGCTTTGAGTCTACATCTCCGCCCCAAGAGCCTAGGCCTCAGTCAGACAACAGTCCATGCGCCTCCATCACCGTGGGGTCTCGCCCGAGACCTCTGTTCGCCGGCGTGGCGGGGCCAAGCAGCCATCGGCTTGGCTCGCCCATGCACGGCCACTCCAGGCGGCAGTCGAACCCGTTCTTGAGGAACCGAAAGCAAATTCGACGCTCGCTGAGCATGTTCGAGCATCCCGCTGACATCATGAAGCCGCAGCCAGAGGGCGAAGAAGCCAATTCCTCTTCGCTGAAGTCTGTGATGGACATTGAAGAAGCTCACGAGCCCGCGCTTCCCCATTTCTTGCCCGAAGATCCTGCGGATACGATCCCACGGATCAGCAAGGAGACGCTGCTGGACGTCCTGGACGGAAATTACTCGGACAAGTTTGACCAGAGAATGATCATTGACTGTCGCTTTGAGTACGAGTACGACGGCGGCCACATCGATGGGGCGGTCAACCACAACGACAAGGAGCTTCTCGCCTCCCAGCTCTTCCAAACACCCATGTCCGGACGAACACTGCTCGTCTTTCACTGCGAGTATTCCGCTCACCGAGCCCCGCTCATGGCCCGCCATGTTCGGTCTGAGGACCGTACCGTCAACGCGGAGCATTATCCCAAGTTGACGTATCCCGAGGTCTACATCTTGGACGGCGGATACAGCGGGTTCTTCGCTGAGCACCGCGGTAGGTGCTACCCGCCGGAATACGTTGAAATGACGGACGAGAAGCATCAACGCACCTGCGAGCGGGAGATGGGTCGATTGAAGTCCCGCAAGGGTTTGGGACGCGCCCAGACGTTTGCCTTTGGCCAAGGAGAGCCATTCGTCAATGATTCCCCGACGGGGCCGAGCCGACCGGCCTCGCGACTTGCTCCTGTCTCCATGCTCGGTCATTCACCGATTTCGAGCCCAGTTCCGGGCGAGCGGTCCTCATGAATGACATCCCACTGATCATCATCCCTCCATCCGCTCACCACTGCCTGCTGCGCAGATGGCTGAGACGAATGGATCTCTTCCACCCTGTCTATTTTCCCGTCTTCGAGTCTTCGCATCAACAGAATTGCGATGGCCGTCTCTTTTGGCCGATGGCTCTCATGCTGGGCACTCGTCCTTTCATCTTGACACGCTGGCATCGGGCTTTGCATTGCATCGCGACCTGGTCGCCTTTGAGGTCCGACCGTGGACCCACTATCCAGGTTCAACTCGCCTCCCTTGCATATTCGCCTGCTGTCTCATGTCGATTCGCATTGCTCTGGCAGTTGATGATATGCGGTCTCCGATACATGTCGCGGGAATAAGACCCCCTCGCGACGTTCCGACTGACTCGCGTTTCTTTCGATTTTTCTTAACCCATCGGCCGTCAACCAATCTGCTGGCAATTTGCCCTTGGAGACCGTGATTCGACTGTCAATCCACCTCACTCTTATCATGTTGGCCGGACTCCAATGGCAAACTACCTTACCCACAGGCCTCACCACTCTCAGCTGGGCCGCGAACCACCACCGAAACAGTTCATATCACACTGTTGCGTCGAACACCCCTCGGCGCCTGCGCGGCTATACCCTCAGACGACGAAATGTTTCCTTTTACTTGTTCATGCTTCCGACTGGGAAGAATCCCTCAAGCTATTTGTATCGGGCCCTCTTGCGTGGTTACACAACGGCGCGCATGTTTCCTTTATAGAACTAGCTCGGCCGCACAAGGTCACAAATTGTGTGAGCGAGAAGCGGCCTCTAGAGGCTGCTGGTTGTACACTACACAAAAGTCTGGAGAGGGCTGTTTGTCCCCAGGCTGGCTCATACTACTACTGATTGAGGAAAATAAAAAGTTTTAAAACCATTTGCCAATGCGTGCGTTTGCTGGTAGTGCTGCTGGGTGTATTCGCCGTGGCGCTGGGTGCCATTTGAGCAAGCGGCTCTTGTGCGCCATGTCTCCTGCACGAACTCGGCGCCGGCAACATTCAAGGGCCCGGAGAATTTGCACCTGCTTGACGGGCATTTAATCTACGAGTAGATGTCTTGCAGTCTCCGCATAGCTGGACGACGAGAACTCTAGCGTTTCCTTCGAACAACCCCGAGAAAAAGTGCCGATGACACAGCATTCCAAGCCCTGAACCAGCTCACGCGCCTAAATGCAAACCAGCCCACACCCATCCTTTCGCCAACGCCTGGTGATGCAAGAATAGAACCCCCTCCCAGTAGGGTGTGGATCTCCAAAACACCAAATTCTCAAGCGCCGTCCTGCTCCAAGGTAAAGTCCCAGTCCTTGAACGCCTCGCGCACAGCCCCGACGTCCTTGGTCTCCTCCTCCTCGGTCTGCGCGCAGTCCTGCCAGACGAAGCGCTTCTCGAGGCCGATGAGCTTGGCCAGGACGCGGCGTCCAAACTGCAGGTCGAAGCGTAGGTCGGGGGCGAGCGGCATGACGAGAGACTTGCCCTTAATCTTGTCCTCGCCGTTGTCGGCCCACAGCCATACGCGGAAGAAGTCACCGTAGCGGGCCTGCTCCTCGACGGAGAGGTCCTTGGTGAGGAATGCCGGGTACTGCTGGTTCTCGGCCTCGACCCGGAAGGCGGCTTCCGCTACGCCCCTTTGGACCAGGTCGGCGGGAATGGCGATGAGCTGCCAGATGACGTGGACGTTGCGGTCGCGGCTGATCTCCCAGGTGACGACGCCGAGCTTGTGCGACGACTTGGCCGAGATCATGGCTTGCAGAGAATCGCGAAAGCGGGCCATCTCACTATACGTCCGGACGGCGTCGCTGCCTGGGTCCGAGGTGTCTCCCATGCTGGGAATGGTGGCTGCATGAGCAAGTGGTATGATGATGAAATGGCCGGGGAAGTTTAGACCCTGCTCCACAAACGTCGTTGAAGTAGGCAGCGGTCCCTTGGCGGTGGTGATGTACGATTCGTCACCAATGCTGCAGCACATGTGCGACGAGATGTTGGGGTTCGACAGGCAAAAGTAGCATCGGTCTGGGCCTGGCGGCGGAGACGCGCGTCGTCGCTTGTTGCGCCGGCCATGACGGTCGCCGTCGTGGTGACCACCACCAAACCGACTGTACGATTCGTCGGTCCTCGCCCGCTTCTTCTGGTGGATGGCTAACGGCGAACCGGTGGCCCCTAGGGGTGTGCTGGTGTCCGACTTGTTCAGACTGAAGGCGTACATGGCCTTGGCCTTGGATTCGTTACCGTATGGGGCCATCGATATGAACCTAGTGATGCTGCTCACGTCCGAGTCCCCCTGGGAAGGATGCAAGAATGGCTCCCTTTCGTAGAAGAAGGTGCCTGGAGACGCCGAAAGGTGATAGCGAGGCTTGAGGGCAGCACACAGCTCCGCGATTGCCTTGGTGCTCTTGATGGAGGCTTGTTGCGAGGGCTCAAGAGCCACTTTGGAGCCGTGCCAGATGTCGGCCGGCCACATCGACGTCAGGAGGATGTCGGCGCTGTTCGCACCGCGTAGGGCCTTGGCATCGTCCTCAGTGTGGAACGGGAGGTGCTGCTCCTTAGACTGCCCTCCCAACAAGTTAGTGTCGAGGAGACCACCGAGGGCAACGATTCGAATGCCATCTGACGTCTTGGTTATGCTCCGCTTCCCCAGGAAGTGGAGGTTCGGGCAAATCTCCTCGTCGGCCTTTACCTTGGCGGCAATTCGTTCCGGCAAGGGATGCGTGCCGAGGGTGAAATAGGTCGGGAGGGGGACCTCCAGAGTCCCATCCATCAAGGAGGAAATGAGCTCATCGTCGGTCGTCGGAGTGAACACGTCGCCGGTCAAGATTGCGAGAGCAAAGTCATTCTTGGCGTGAAGCGTCGCGAGCTTCTTGAGCGCCGCCTCGAGCTGGCCATTGAGGCTCCCGAGGACGATTCTGCGGTGCCAAAAGTCAGGAACCAGAGTCTCGCAATCATTGGCAGAGTGCTTACATCTTGGGAGCAGCCATCGCAGCTCCTCGTTGGCCTGGATGCTCAGCAACTCGAGCCGGAGGAGGATGCGAGGGCGGTGACTGGGAGCGGCTCTGGAGTTTGGAGCGTGCTGGAGGAGAGCCGATAAGCAGTTTGCGCAAGGTGCGTGATTGGCCTCTTGTAGCTTGGGCGGGTCCCCACTAGCCTTATCGGTTTTGCCGCGCATCTGCCGACCAAAAAATTGGGCAGTCACGGCGGGAGCAAAGCGTCGAGATCTCGCCTGCGATCGCAATCTTTGCATGTGCCCGTTATACCGCCACGATGCCGTCCAAATCGTCTGGGCGCATTGAAAAGGTGCGGAAGAACAAATTCTCGACGCCCCACCGGAAAAATCACCGATGGGAGTCGTTTTCGACCAAAATCGCGAAGTTCAACTCCCTCCAACCGCTCCGCAAGGTCCGCCGACATGACCTCGAGACCGAAGACCTGTCGACAGCGACGTCCTACTTTCAAAATGGACTCCAGAAGTGGGGGGAGCTCAATGTCTCCAAGCAGTTCTGCTCCTTCAAGAAGGATGCGCTTCCCTTGTCCGAGAGCCTGCCCCAGATCCTCCATTTCGAGGAGAAGATCATGCGACTGCTTGCCGAGTACATATCTCTGCAGGACAAGGACGCCCTGGAGCCGTTGTTGGACCTCTTGACGGCGTTTGCGCACGATTTGGGTGTGCGATTCGAGAAGTACTATTCTCAGAGCTTGGATCTGCTCCTCGCCATTGCCAGCAAGCCCCAAGATGTCGAGGTTATCGAGTGGACGTTTGGGGCCATGGCCTTCTTGTTCAAGTACCTGTCCAAACTTCTGGTCCCCGATCTCAGACCGACTTTCGACGTCATGTCGCCGCTGCTTGGCAAGGCTCGACCCGCTCAGCACATCGCACGATTCGCCGCCGAGGCCATGAGCTTCCTTGTAAGGAAGGCGGCCGCTCCGTCTCACCGAGATGTCGCTCTCGCCTTGTTCGTCGAACATGTTAAAGGGGATCTGTGCAAAATGACCGAAGACCGCCAATTCACCCTATACAAAGACGGTATAATGACAATGTTTGCCGAGGCAATCAAGGGAACGGGTCAATCTATCCACTCTGCCGGCGGTGCCATCATCACCGCTCTCATAGATGCCATTCCGGAAGAGGAAAGCAGACTGGCTCGGGAAACCATTTGGTCGGACGTGGTTTGTGGGGTCCTGACAAGCACCATCCACCACGCCAATGCCGACACATTTGCAGCCATTGCGGACGAGACACTCGACAAAATTCAGTCCAGAAAGGAGAAGATCCAAGAGAGCCCCGTTCAGTGGCAGACGGTGCCACTCATCAAGCTGCTCGGCGTCCTGACGGGCGTTCGAAAAGGATACCGAATTCGCAGCTGGGACCGTCCCATTCGCGAGCTCGTCGCGATCCTCAGCATAACAGGGAAAGCAGCAGGCGACGTCCGCCAAGATGAGAACGACATCTTGTGGACCTCTGTTATGGCCAAAGTCGCGATTGTCTGGCATCATGCACCGACTGATGCTTTGATACCGCACATCAACGCTCTCATCCAGGCATTAACCAGAGAGCCGTTTATGAGGTGGTTCATTCCCTTCAGCTCCTACTTCTGCGACCTGGACTCGGGTCGGTTTGGGAGTCTGTTCCGGAACGAATTCCACAAGTAAGTTGAACTCAGAATATTGCAATGGCCAGTACTAATGTCGTTTAGATTCGTGGCAACGCATTGGTCCCAGGGGCAGAATGAGGACGCGTTGTGCGTGCTGCTCCCCAGAATGATCAAGAGCCGAGCCTTCCCTGCTCTTGGTGAAAAGGACTGTTGCAGACTGCCCCAGGCCTGGCAAGACCAGATTGTCTCCAAGTTTGAGCGGTTAGAGATCTCGCCCTTCCCAGAACGAGGCCCCTACAACAAAGACCCTCAAGTCTGGAGAGACAGATGCCTGCCGAAATACGCCGGCCTACTTCACTTGTTGGAGATCACTGCTGTTCACCCCTCAACAAACGCTCGCATCGCTGAGCTACTTTTGCGCAAGCTCAAGCTTGCCCTTCGACCTTCATCCTCCTTGGCATCGGATGAAGTGCATTTTA
Source organism: Tolypocladium paradoxum (assembly GCA_002916505.1). Lineage (NCBI taxonomy): Eukaryota > Fungi > Ascomycota > Sordariomycetes > Hypocreales > Ophiocordycipitaceae > Tolypocladium > Tolypocladium paradoxum. Next base: position 187,889 of record PKSG01000314.1, on the reverse strand, counting down.
TTGTCGGCCAGGGATTCCATGCCTACCTCCGAATGAGCAAGGCTGCCGGGTCAGTGGACACTACTCTAAGTCCTCTGCTTCGTGCAGCCGTCCCGCGATTCGCCCGGTCGGTCGGTTTCCTGCAGGCGTATCTTGCGTATGAGCGTTTCTCGCAGGGCCGGAGCCACCAAGTCGAGAAGCAAGACAGCACCGGTAGCGACGGATCAGCAGCTGAAGAGGATCCCGCGACAAAATCTCTTGTGGAGAACCTCAGCTCTCCGTCTCATGATATTCGTTTGGCATCGTTGGAGCTCTTGAGACAAATGGGCGATGTGCAGGCATCGCCTGACTGTGTTGACACCATGGTGCAAGTCGAGCAATTGCCCTTGGGCCTTGATCAAACAAGGACTATTGCCATGCTCCTGCGCAACCTCGGCCAACAATACGCGTCAATTGACCACTCCTCTTGGCTCAGAATCGGTATACCGAGGTTCATCTTCGGCATGCTGACCGTCAAACTGTCCCCTATATGGGATCATGCAATTGAAGCTCTTCAACAGCTCACACAAACCAAGTCTGGCGAAGACGCGGTCGCGGCAATTGCGTTTGACTGGGTGGAATTCCCCTCTGCTCGCTGGAACCCCTCGGGCCCCGGGAACGGCGACACCCACCGCCAAGTTTACACCGACTTCGACTGTACGGCACTGGGTAGTCTCGAGAGGTCAGCCAATGACATTCTGGACATGACTGAGAAGGCTGATGAAATGATGTTGCGGGACTTTGACGGAAAGCAACAACTGGCTGAGCCCAGAGCTGTGACTGCCAGATCTCGAGCCCTGAACGTTTTCAATGCGATGCCATCCATTGCGGAGAAGAGATCCCGCCAGCTGGTACCGCACTTTCTCTGCTGGGCGATGGACGAGGACAATGTGGACACTGAACTTGCCGAAGAGATGCCACAAGCTCAAGGATCGACATGGCCCTTGGTTGATCGCAAGGGAATCCTCGGCGTGTTCTCCAAGTTCATCAACCCCAGAGTGTTATACCAACATGAGAGAGTGTATGAAGCCCTCTTACAACTCATGGAAAACGGTGATGTTGAGATCCAGAAACTGGCACTGAAAGCCATCTTGGCTTGGAAGCAGGATGGCGTTAAAGCATACCAGGAAAACCTCGAGTATCTACTTGATGAAGCTCGATTCAAGAACGAACTCGCAGTTTTCTTGCAAGGAGAGGACAACATCAAGCCTGAGCACCGAGCCGAACTGATGCCTGTCTTGCTGCGTCTTCTATACGGCCGCACCATCTCGAAGAAGGGGGCCGCAAGCGGCAAAAACGGACTGCAGGCGACTCGTCTTGCCGTGCTGCGAAACTTGTCGGTTCAAGACATGGGAAGCTTCCTCGAAATCGCTGCAGGGAAGTTGAAGGACGTTCGCGTCACGGTCCAACCGGCTCAGAGAAAGAAGCTTTTCGGCAATGCCATCATATCTGCTCGAAAGCAGATGGGTTTCCTGAACATGATCTCGTCTCTCATATCGGAACTGGGAACAAACGTGGACCCCTACATGGAGACACTTGTCAATGCGGTCCTGTACTGTCTCGTTTACTCGTGCAGACATTTGAGTGGTACGAGTTCTGATCCAGACACTGCATCACAAGACAATGACGACAAAGGCGGCACCATCTCACTCCTCAAGGCAACGAGGTCGATGGGCATCAAGTGCCTAACAGCGCTCTTCCAAAATGCGCAATCCTTCCAGTGGGGCCCTTTTCAGGACATCATCATTGAGGAGGTTGTGGCACCAAGACACGAGAGCCTCCCAGCTGAGACGACCCAAGGAGTCTCAGGCATGTTGCAATTATTCTCAACTTGGTCGGTTCTTCCCAAGGCGGTCTTGTTCCTCGCCCCACATGGGAAATGTCTCCCCGAAGGCACCCTCCCCAAGGTCATCGCCTGCCTCCCTATCGAGAAGACCAAGGACGATGTCAAAATCTTCGTCCTTTGGATTCTCCAGAATTTGGTCAAGCTCGCTTTGGCGCCCGCCAGCGAATCCGAGTTCAATGAAGTCATCAAAGCCGAGCTTCTGGATCCAAATGCCGAAGCTATGCTGGCCAGCATTACGACTGTTTTGAAATCACCCAACATCAGTAACGATCTCCTTGAGGCTTGCGTCGAGACAATCCTGGCACTGGCCCCAGTTCTGCAGGATCTCGAAAACGTACAGGCTGTCATCCGGATATCCAGCTTCCTCCTGAAGCAGCCTCCTCGTCGCGTGAACCCGAAGACGAAGGGTAGAATCTTGCTGATTGTCGAGAGATTCGTCGCGCTGCCTGACGCAGCAAAGGATCAAGCTCTCTTGAGCGAGGTCTATGACACATTGTCGTCCCTCTTCAGCTACTTCAAGGACAGAGACAACCGACTGTCCCTGTCCCGAGCCATGGTAGCTATTTCACAGCAAGATGCTGAGATTGCCGAGATTGCTAGCCTCTGCAAGGAGCTGAACTCGTTCAAGGAGGGGCGCCTTGATGAGCCAGACTACGACAGGCGTCTCGCGTCATTCAATGCGATATCGACGGATCGGGATGCCCCATGGACTCCCAGACAATGGCTGCCCCTCTTGCACAACCTGATCTTCTTCATCCGAATGGACGAGGAATTTGGCGTTCTGTCATCCAACTCTGCCGACGGCATCCGTCGCTTCATCAAGACCACTGCTGATTGCCAATCTGCAAGCTTGAAGGGAGGTTTTGAGGAACACATGAAGAGTGTTGTCTTGCCCTCGATTTACGCCGGCGCGCGTGAATCATCTGAGACCGTGCGTCGTGAATACTTGCGAGTATTTGGATTTCTCCTGACCGTGATGCCTGACTGGGCACCAGTCGCTGATCTGGGCGGCCTCTTGAAGGGACGCCAGGAAGACACCTCGGAACCGACCTTTTTCTTTGACATCTTGAGTCCTGCTACGGCTCGACAACTCGAGGCTCTTCGCACTTTGGAATCTTCGAACTCTGCCGAGGAGTTTGGCAGCCAGAACATGGGCCAGTTCTTCATCCCTCTGCTTGAGCATTTCCTTTTTGGACGAGCAGACGGAAGCGACGACCATGGCCTCGGTGCGCAAGCAACCAACACCATAGGCAGCTTGGCAATGTCGCTCCACTGGACCCATTGGAGAAGCACATTCCATCGATACATCAGCTATATTGAGTCACGTCCGGAAATGCAGAAGCAGACTGTTCGGCTTCTTGGCAAGTTCTGCGATGCATTGGTTCTCTCTTCGGAGTCCGAAGCGCCAGACGCCATGGACGTGGACAAATCTGATGGCCCTTCACCTGCTGCGCAAAGGTTGCGCCTCACGGCTCCCAAGACGGCTCAGCTTGCCACTGATGTGCTCAATTACTTCCTGCCTCCCCTTGTCAAACATCTCCACGAAAAGGATGAGTCCGAGGTCAGCTATCGAGTGCCGGTTGGTGTCGTCATTGTCAAGCTGTTAAAGCTACTGCCCCCAGAGCAAATGGATCAGAAACTTGCGGGCGTCTTGACGGATATTTGTCACATTCTGCGCAGCAAGTCTTGGGAATCCAGAGAGATGGCTCGTGACACTCTGGTCAAGATTGCTGTTATCCTGGGGCCGTCATTCTTTGGCTTCCTTCTCAAGGAGCTGCGGGGTGCGCTGACCAGAGGCTACCAGCTGCATGTTCTCTCATACACGATGCATTCCATCCTTGTGGCCACGATACCAACATTTGCACCGGGAGACTTGGACCACTGCCTGTCGGCCGTTGTTAATGTCGTCATGGATGACATATTCGGCGTGATCGGCCAGGAGAAGGATGCCGACGGTTATACCACACAGATGAAGGAGATCAAGAGCAGCAAGAGCCAAGATTCGATGGAATTGGTGGCCAAGAACGCATCTGTCGGCCACCTAATCCAGCTCGTCAAACCACTACAGGCGCTCCTGATGCAAAAGGTCGATTTGAAGATGGTGCGGAAGATTGACACCTTGATGAGCAGGATAGGGTCAGGGCTCCTGCAGAATCCTGCCGCCGAGTCTCGGGATACCCTGGTGTTCTGCTACGAAGTCATCCAAGAGACTTATCGAAGCCAGCAACCGGAAGCGCAGCAGAAGCTGGACTACAGACTGAGAAAATATCTTGTTCAGAGAGGGGCGAAGAAGAGCGGCGAGCGCGGCAGGACCACCAAGCACAGCTACAAGATTGTGCGCTTCGCCTTCGATATTTTGCGATCCATGCTCAAGAAGCATGACAGCTTGCGGACTCCGGCAAACGTGGCGGGCTTTCTCCCGATTCTGGGAGACACCATTATTGATGGCGAAGACGAAGTCAAGATTTCAGCCTTCCGGCTCCTGGCCGTAATCGTCAAAGTCCCATTCACAACGGACGATGGAAAGAACATCTACAAAGTTGCCGTCAAGGAAGCGACAAAGAGCATTTCAACATCCACGTCTACCACTACGGAGCTTGCTCAAGCGGCCCTGAAGATGTTGGCGGTGGTTCTGCGCGATCGGCGAGACGTTGTGGTCAAAGATGCGGCCATTGACATGCTTCTCGGCAAGCTGAAAGATGACTTTACGGAGCCCCTGCACCGGCATGTCACCTTCAACTTCTTGCGTTCTGTCCTGGATCGTCGGATTGAGACTGCGGTGGTCTATGACACTGTGGACCATGTCGGCACGGTAATGATTGGCAACGACGACAAGGACACTCGAGACTTGGCCCGTGGAGCTTTCTTCCAGTTCATCAGGGAATATCCGCAGAAGAAGGCGCGCTGGGGCAAGCAACTCGACTTTGTCGTGGCCAACCTCAAGTACGATCGCGAAGGCGGCCGCTTGTCTGTTTTGGAGATTGTTCACCTGCTGCTCATGAAGTCGTCTGATGAATTCGTCCAAGAAGTCGCCGGAACGTGTTTCTTGCCGTTGTTCTTCGTGCTTGCAAACGACGATAGCGAGAAGTGCCGACTTGCTGCCGGAGAATTGCTCAAGGAGATCTTCCACAAGTCGGACAGGGAGCGAATTCAAAAGTACCTGACACTCCTGCGGTCTTGGCTGGAAAAGGACGACAACACGACGGTCCTTAGGCTGGCCCTGCAAGTGTTTGGCTATTACTTTGAGTCCAACGACGATGCGCAGAAGAACACCAAAGACTGCAAACTTGTGCTTGCAAAAGCTATGGGCATTCTCGGGTCCGAGGATATCGAGAGCATGGATGAGCAACTAGTCGAGACGACGCTCGGGGTCGTCCACCTTTTCACCATGACATTGCGCGCGCACACCCTGTCGGCCGACAAAGAAGATCTTTGGTCCGACGTTGCAGGATGTCTCCGGCACCCGCAGCCGCTCGTTAAGTTGGCAGCTGTGAGGCTAATCAACTCATATCTTGTCGACTTTGCGAAGCAGAGAACTGGCTCCTCGAGGGGTGGAACCATGCAGGGCTCCCACGGTCTCATGTTGGGTGTTGACGACGTGTACAAGCTCGCTCGAGTTGCCCTTGGCACATTAAACGGCACCGAGGTGGACGAGGCTCTGGCCGCTGAACTTGTGCAGGTTCTAGTGTTCCTTGGATCCTGCCTTCCGGCGACAGCCACTGTCGTGGACGAATCAGGCCTTGACGACGAGGCCGAAGATCAGGACGAGGAAGAGGAAGGGGATGATGACCAGAAGCGGAGGAGCTTGGATTACCTGTTCTGGAGGCTGTCTCACATCCTGCGAAAGGAGATTCGCCCAAGGGGCATGGCCATCAACTCCAAGGTGGCTGCGATGGAAATCCTGGAAACCGTCTTCCGTAGGGCATCGCTCCCACACACTCAGCCGTCACTCAAGACCATGCTTGCGCCACTGCAGCACCTGACGGACCCGTCGATTCCAGTGCCGTTCAGCAACGACGAGCTGTTCAAGACGAAGCTCGACGGCCTCAAGACCAGGGCCCAGATCCTCATGGACGCGCTGCAGAAGAAGTTTGGCACGACCGAGTACAGCAAGGTGCTGCTCGAGATCCGCGAAGAAGTCAAGGCTCGGAGACAGCAGAGGGCCAGCAAGAGGAAGATTGAGGCGATTACGCAGCCAGAGAAGTATGGCCGGGACAAGCGCAAGAAGTTTGATAAGAACAAGGAGCGACGCAAGGTGCGGGGACGGGAGCAGAAGTCGGCGCGGCAGGCATACAAGGGGTGGTAGTATTGTGAGAGGCTTAGAAGCAGCATGGGCAAGGTTTTGGAATGGGAAAATACATGTCGTGTGCATTTCAGCGGCGCTGAAAGCCGGATCTATTGTACAAAATTTATAGAGAGGACAACTCCTGACAGCCAGTCAACCCCTTTTCTGTGTGTCTCGTGCGGCTCCCGTGCGAGGAGGGTATCCAAAATTCAGCCCAACGCCGTGGTATGTGCAATTCAACTGTTGGTACAACTGTCGTGGCATGGCTCCTGGCGGACAATTCAAGACTCGCCCGTCTTTTGAGAGCCGTCTGCCTGCTGCTCAGACGGCTCATCCGGCCAAAACTCGATGTCGCCGTCCTCGCCGAGGCTGCCCCTCTTGACCAGCCTGCCCCTTTCCCGCATCAGATCCTCGACGGTGATCTTGCGGTCGCCAAAGATGTTGAGGTGGTCGCTGATGACGTGGCGATTGCGGCAGCTGGGGCAGGTGATGAGCGTGGAGCCGGTGTGGTAGCCCTGCTTGGAGACGTTGTGGTGGGAACGGTGGCCGCAGGGGACGCAGGTGAAGGAGAGCTGGTAGTAGGCCGGGTTCTGCGCCTCGGGCCGCGGGCCCTCGCTCTTGGGGGCGTCGCCGGAGAGGTTTGCCTCGGCCTCTGCGTCGGGGTCGGGCTTGACGGGACGGCGGGACGGGGGACGGGGGACGGAGTGCGCGGCGCGGAGGGAGGAGCTGCAGAAGCCTCGGGGCGCGGGATGCGAGAGGCGCCGGGAGGTGTGCAGCAGCGAGAGTGGTCGCAAGCGCTGTGGCCGGATCGAGCGCGTGAGGGGAGAGAGCAGGAATGCTGCTCTTGACGCCATGGCGAGGTTGCGCGCTGTGCGGATGGTCGTGGATGACTGAAACGTTGAACGTTGTCGCTTCGCTGGTCTTCGAGAAGCTGCACGTGTACGAAGTACATCATAAGGCGCTAGCCAGCGTGGCCCGTGCGTCCCTGCAGGTTCCGCCTTCCGCTGCAAGGTCAGGTCACCGCATGGAGCCCCACTAGCCATCCTCACCTCGCTTGTTGAAGCATCAACCATGGACGCCTGTCGCAGGCGGTCAACCCGAGCCTTTAGAGGTGGTTGCGATGTGTTCTCTTCTGTCTGTAAGAGCAAGGTATGTGTTGATTTGACGGATGAGGGGTTGTGAGAGCGGCTGTGGCTGTCGGGGGCGCACCGGCTTACAAGCGACGCCGCAAGCGTCCAAAGCAGCAATGTGAGTAAGGTACGTTAAGTTGGGTAAGGGGTACCTAACATATGGTAAGTGCCTCTAGGTACCTTCAAGGCAGCTGAGGTGGTGTGATAAATACTCGAATCAAGGGGCAAGCGCTGCTGTTGGTGTTTCCCAGTGCGCTGGCACCTCCTTCTCTAGCTCAGCTGCTGGAGCCATAAGTGGGAGGCACGTTGAAGCAGAGCAGGGCAATCAACCGCAAGCTCACATCGAAAAAAATTCACACATCCCCCACCGTGACTTCATCTCGGATGATTCATCGCGGCACGTACCTTGCGTATCGATCGTGGGCGGTCAGCGAGCGTGAACATCAGCTTGACCAACCCCAGCGTCTCGTTCGTCTCGGCAGCTCATCACTCTCCTACGCGACCGGCTCGTCGTTCTTGTCTTCCATTTCCGACATTTCCTGCAGTTCCCAAATCTGACAACCGAAATCTCAACCGACATCTCCATCTGTGTGCCCTTCTCGTCCGCAGACGACATGAAGCTGCTTCGTGGCATCACAACGCTGGGGCTATTGGCTACGGGTTGTCTCGCATCCTCCCAGAACGATGACCTCAACTACGCCATTGGGCTAGTCAATCAGGCTCGCCATGCCCAGGGCCTGCAGCCTCTCTCCTGGGACCCTAATCTGGCAGCATACGCCCAATTCTGGGCCAACGAGATGGCGAGAGGGCAGCAGCCTTTCGCCCATGCCACGGGACAGTACCGACCAAACCAAGGCGAGAATCTCTACGACCGTGCATCTGGGCAATGCGACAGTGCCTACGAGAATCCCGTCCAGACGGCTATGCGCGCGTGGCTTGCCGAGGCCTCCTTGTACAATGGCCAGCCCATCACCACTGGGCATGAACCGTGGCTGCACTGGTGTACGGCATCCCCTCCGCCGGTAAATACTGGCTGTCTTTGCGTCTTGCTGACAGACTGACAGCTCAGTGTATGTGGTCGACAACCACCCACATAGGCTGTGCCAGAGCGTACAGCATTTCAGAGGCGTACAAGGTTTACGACGTCTGCCGTTTTACCCCGGAGGGTAATGTGTGAGTAACGGGGCCGTTGTGGCACGCTATTTCTCTCGTCCAACTGGCTAACACTTGGCTTGACAGAGTTGGACAGAGGCCGTTCTGATGACTCTCTGGCATGCAGTGTGCGTGTGGTTTGCTCGGGTCGACACAGGCAGTCTGGCGGTTCCCATGATGCATCAACAACAGGGTGGTGAAGCTGGCAGGCCTAGAATGTCAGGCTATATCTTGGTCTTGTACTCTGTTTATCTCTCGGCGTCGCTAGGGAAGTTCTCGGGGCGTTTGGACCCGTCTACCTACGAGCAGGTAGCAATAGAATGAACGGTTCTGAGAAACATTCAGGTTGATGAGGAGCGGTTGGCGACGGAGGCATGCTCCCAATTACGCCATCGTGTGAGGCCATGTGGCGGTTACCGTCTCCACTGCTCCACTGCTCCACTGCGCTGCATGCCACAATAGATCTGGCGCCTGTGCTGACATAAGCAGCCGCGCAAGGCTGGGGCCGTGCCACGGAAATTGCACATGTTTTCTGGGCCTGGACCAACGACGCGCGATTGAGAAACGAAACGAGTCTCGGTCGCGACTCCAAAGCAAGCAGACACCCCTCGCCCAGCCTCGTTCCATCTCGACGCCTTCGCTCAACCCCGTCCCCCGGCGCGACCATCGGTCGGAATCGCCCATTGCTACCGCGCCTGCGCGCTGCGAACCTGGGCATTGGCCCCTCCGCCCGCGAGCGTTTGCCCTTGTGCTGCTCCCTTGTGCAAGCATGACATAATCGCCACCGTCTCCTACAACGCGCAATGGAACGATCAAAACCCCAAGCCTTTCAGTCGACGTACGCGCCGCGGTTGCGCGCCTACAACAACTCTCTCCTGACCCCCGTGCTGCCGAGCGCGCCCGCGGGACCCGTCTCCAGAACGACCAAGCGCGGCACCACCATCATCAACTACGCCGAGGATGGCTTCGACGACCTGGACGATGACAGCGACGACCCCCGCCGGCGGCCGACGGGCTTGCGGAGCTTGCGCAAGGAGGACTCTGCCTCGCGCCAGGACATGGCCGACAAGGCTGGCAAGGAGACACGGGAACCCGTCGACGTCCAGGGAATATGGCGCGACTGGATGGGCAAGCACCGATCAGTCCGGAGCGACCAGCAGAACGCCGCCCAGGCGAACCTGCCCCTGACTTTGATCCCCATTCGCATCGACCTCGACGTACCGCAATTCATCCCCCAAGCGCCGTTCCCCCCCCCAAACCCCAACGCCGTCGACATCTCCATGCCGCAATATCGACAGGGCGAGCTGACGGTCCCCTACAAGCTGAGGGATATCTTCTGCTGGAACCTGCACGAGACACTCATCACGACGGATCAGTTTGCCCAGACCTTGGCCCAGGACCTTGATCTCCCGAATCGAGCCGGCGTCGTGGCGGAAATCAGCAAGCAGATCCGGACACAGCTTGAAGAGTACGCCGGCGTCGCGCTGCACCCTCTCTTCCACACAGAGCAGCATGCGCCGGCGCCACCGCAAGCGGCGACTACTGGCGGAGCGAATGGGACAGCGGTGGGCACGCCCAGACCCAGCATGCTGCTCAAGTCAAGAGAAGATTCGCCGGCGTCACTCGCCAGAGGATTGTCGCGCCCGGATACACCCGCGCAGACGGGAGGTCCGGGAACGCCATCCCAAGCGCCAGCACCAAATGGTACGGCTGAAGTGGCGCCAAACGCGACGGCTGAAGCGACGCCCATCCTGCCAGACTCCGACGACTACAACCCCGACGACACCTACCGATGTGTCATCAACCTGAACCTCAACCTGTCATCCATGCTCTACACAGACAAGTTTGAGTGGTCGCTACTTCACCCTCCCGGCACAGCCGAGGCGTTTGCTAAGATAACGTGCGCTGACCTCGGACTGACTGGCGAGTGGATTCCAGCAATGACCCATGCCATCTATGAAGCAGTACTGCGTCTCAAGAAGGAAGCATGCGAGGCGGGCGGCTTGGTGACGGGCTGGGGCGGCGTGCAACAAGAGCTGCCCAACGACGCCGCCAACAGCGCCGAGGCCGGCTGGAGATACGACCCGGACCACCTTGCCGACGATTGGGAACCCAAGGTTGAGTTCCTCAGCAAAGAGGAGATGGAGAAGCGAGAGGGAGACCGGGAGCGTCAAGTACGCAGATTACGACGTGAGACGGCGCGCTTCAGCTCCACGGCTGGCATGCTTGGTGGCACCCCCTTTGGCGCCCCCGCTGACCTGGAGGAGGAGAGGATGGGCAGAGGCGAGCGCTCCAAGAAGAAGCGACGGTTCCGCAGCCTCAGCCCCCTCGCGCGCGGAGGAACCCCAGGCGGTCGCGGCACACCGGACGTGGGCGGCTACGGGGGCGGCGGCGCGCTGACCGACGTGGAGAGGACGACATGGCGCTGCTTCCACTGCCGCATATGGGGAACCAGCGTCTGGGCAGTTCGCGACGGCCCAGCCGGTCCGAGAGTGAGTCGAAACACACAACCCTCTCTGTGCCTCATGCCTCATGCCGCGAGTTACTAACAACGACGTGTTTAGTCTCTGTGCGCCAACTGCGGCTACTTGTACGAGCGCGATCGCAAGCTTCCCCGCCAGACCAAGAACCTGCACCTGCAAGACGCAAGAGCCGCCTAGGAAGGCCTCGACGAGCCCGGCAGCGACGAATCCCACCCTTTCTCTCCCCCGGTAGCAGGTCATTATCACCAGGCGTTGCTCTGAGAGGATACGCCGCCGCCGACGTTAACCGGCGCGCCTCGCCTCCTAAACGGGCGTGGCCGACGTCGTCTTGTTTGACTTTCTGGAATTCTGTTTTGCAAAAAAAGGCTCGGAGCTCTTGCTTCGTGATGGCGGTAACCGGTAGGGGGCGTGAGTTTGGGCGTCTGGTAGGATGGAACCCTGGTTTTCTTCTTCTTTTCTTTTCCGTTTTACGCGCAGTGGACGACGAGGACAGCTTTTTGTGAACCAGGGGCCCAATGGGGTTTTCATTTTGGAATCTGTAGATTAGTAGCCATTAGGGGACATCTAGGGGCTGAATTGGAGGGACCCCAAAAACACAGAGACATTGGCCACGGTGTATCCGGGATGCAACAAACGGTTGCGGCTAAACATGGTGATACTGCTGTCTGTGTCTGCAAGTGGCATCAATCAACGATCACGTCAATACAGTGCATAATGCGGGTATAATATCCAATTCCCCGGGGCCGTACACCATCGTGTCCATAGTTCACTCCAGGCAGAAAGGAACGGCCATCGCTAACGCCCTCCACCCTGCATCATCCGCGTCGGGTCGACCTCAGCCCACCTCATATCCATCTGCTGCTGCTGCTGCTGGCCCTGCATCTGCACGACGGCAGGCGGAGAAACCGACGAAGCCCCGTTCTGGTAGTGCCCCTGGTGCTGCTGCAAGGACACGTTGCGCATTTGCTGGCGCTTTCGCAGCCGTTCAATCGTCTCGCCAGAGATTTGCTCGAAGCTCTGCTTCAGCATGATTGCATCCTCCCATCGTGCGCCGTACAGCTCCAGCGTGTTGGGAACCCGTTCGAGGCACCAGAGACTCCGACCCACGTTTTCATCGAACGGGGCGCCGGGCCGTACTTGGCGCCGCGGGACCGGGGGAGCCGGAGCGGAACCAGGTATGGATACCGGCGGGTGGACTTGGGGCCCGGACAGAAGCAGCTCTTCGGCGTCCCGCAAGACCGCAATGAACTGGCTGGCCATGAAATAGACCTTCAGGGCGTCCTGGTAGGTATAGAAGGCGTTGTTCAACCCGCCATGAGCCGTGTCGTACATGCTGTTGAGGTACGCCAGGGAATATTCAAAGATCAAAGTCCGCGTGTAGTCCGTAATCTGCGGCGCTCTGGCTGATGGCGCTATGCAGTAAACGTAGCTATACCACAGCTCTTGCTCGAACATGCGCCGCGTCCCTGCTGGCAGAGTATCCGGCAGCGACTCGCCCCACTCCCGCATTTCCAGGCACATTTGCCAGAGGAATGACGATGGATTCGGAAGGGGTGTCGGGTTCGACTGATACAGCTCTTGATACCAAAAGGACTGGGCTCTACGCAGCTGGAAGAGAAGAAGAGCAGGGTCTGCGGATTGCGGGCCTGCAATCGGGCCCGGCATTGGCTGCTTGGGACCGATGCCCGACATGCTTGGGAATGCGACGTTGACGGCGTCATCCGTGAAGGAAAACGTTCGCGCGTGAGCCATGCTGATGGCACTGAAGAGAATTAGCCCCTTGAAATCCCATAGCCGTGTCGACGTGACCAACCGATCAAGAGCATATGTGCAATAGAATATCTTGCGGCGCATGTCCAGGGCAGACTTGTCTGATCCCGAAGAAACTGGCGGGTCTTGATGAAAGCCTAGGTCGATCACAGCTCGCGCCGTGAACCCAATCAGGTGCCAACTGTCAAAGTGTGCCGGGTCCAGCAGGGCGTACAGCGTCAGCAACAGCAGGGATTGAATCTGGGTGACGTATCCAGGGGCCAGCGCCCTGTCTGCATGGCTCAGCGCCTTGGAGACAAAGTTGATGCCCTGGACATAGTGTTGGTCGTTGATGCTCTGGCTTTGCGCAGTCGAGCCGATGGCAAGCACCATGTAGAGGAGCCAATAACCCGAGTCCTTGATGACACGCTTATCCTGCTGGTAGGCGTCGTCGAGGATAGTGAGTAGAGCAGTCTCTGAAAAGCAAGGAAACAAGGAGTAAATGTTGGCCATGAAGTATTGCACAAGGGCATGAGCAGTTTGTCTAGCGGGCAAGCCGGGCTGCGTGGGCTCCGGGATGTCGTCGTTGGTTGTCGCAGCCAAGACGAGCCTGGCGAATGTGATGTTACTGGTAGACGGCTCGAAGTCCCGGGTCGTAGCATCGACAGACCTGCAAAGAATTGAAGTCAGCGCGCCTCCTCCAAGGTAATCCAGACACGGCACGCGTACAAGAAGCCAAAGTCTGAAACTATGGAGTTGACATCGTGGTTTTCGCGGCTTCTGGCGGCCTTGCGATGAATGGCTGCCCGGATGGATGCCAGGGAATCCCTCTTGTCGACCTGGGCCATTGCCGAGGCATCGGTGTCATGAAAGGCGACAGAGGCCTTTCGTGATTTGGCATACTGCAGGCGCCTCTCGAGCTTCTCTATACGCAGCTCAAGAGCAGCGACATAACTGTGCCGGCTGTCAGTCACACTTCGAGCCGTGCGATTGGGACACATGGGCTGGCTCACCTCCGCTCCTTGCCCCTGGCGAATTGGTCATTAGCCGCAGAGCACTCATTCTCACGGCCGGCCTTTTCACAGGCGGTGCATGCAGGCAGCTTGCCGTCACACTGGGGAGATGAGGGTTAGTGGCTGGCAGGCACAATGAGCGAGGACTGATTGCTCCCTCACCTTGACCTTGGCGGCGCGACCTGCAGGTTTCTGTCAGCACAGAGCATTGGAGCACAGTGCCTGAACACTCACATCGCGAGCATGCCGATACGGGCCTCGAGACCCTGAGCAGGGGATTTCGAGAGAAGCTGCTGCGGGGCATGGCCTTCGCGCCGACTGGCCGGCCAGGCTCTTCGCAAGCCGGTGAGCCTTGTTGCTGAGACGTCAGCTGGCAGAAGCGTGGTAACAAGACGGAGCTCGACCTGCCCTAGGTAAAGTGTCTGTGTTGTCGTCGTGGTCGTCGCGTCGTGACCTGGATGATGGCTCGCGACCACTGGGCAGGGAATGTCGATTCGACTGTGGCCGGCGAGCAGGGCCACGCGCCGATGGATCGCCAGACGCAGAGCAGAGCAGTGGCCAGGGGGGTCGAGGCGCTGGGGCAAGATGCTGGACACGGCCTAGCTGTCGGCATCAACTGTTAGCGCGAGTAGTTGGCAGTGCCCTGCAGTCGGAGACGGGGAGGCCAACAGCAATGTCTCGTCAATTCACCCTTGGCGTAATTACCGCAGTGCCGGGACGAGATATCTGCTGGGCTGTGACGGCGAGTGGCACAAGTCCACAACCAGCGTGGCCCGGATGCTCGCAGCACTGGCGAGACGGCCCCGGACAATGCGAGGTCGCCGGAGAGGAGCGGATGGAGACGGAGCTCGTGGTCTGGTCGTAGGCGGCGGGTTGTGGGATGAAGCTGGGAGAGCGCGGCGCACGAGGTGGGGGTCAATTGTGACGTGCCAGTTAGCCACGCGGGCTACGTACCAGTAACCAAAGCCCATGTAGTCCGTACGCGCCTGTGCGATGCGACGCGTGTCGGCCCCGTTGCTATTGTAGTGCGGCCGCGACCTGTACGTTGTAGGCCGAAGGCTTGGACGATGATGCTGGTGATGATGCTGTGGAAAGGCTGGGGAGGAGAAGCTTCCAGCAGGAGGCTGCGGGCAGTACGGAGACGGTGCTCCAAGGTACCTATGTTAGGTAGCTGGGTGGTGAAGAACCGCTACAGCACGCCATTCTGTCCGCCGTAATTCTGCGCGGCCAACTGACGAGTGGCTGCACGCGCACTTCCAGAAGTTCCATGACGAGTTGGCTCGGGACTACTTCGTAGGGTTCTGGCCATCTCCACGTCTCTCGACCCCGGAACTCGTAGACAAGGAATCGCCAAGATGGATTCATGGCTTTCGCTGTTCCGAGCGAAGAGGACAGTTGACTGAGGGCGGGACATCCCGCCATGTCCGTTTCATGGCTGTTGATGCTGTACTCTGGCCGGTTGCGACACGGACCCATGGAACCACTGTTCTAGACGCCCGCATACTTGTAGATGCTTGTTCGAGCGCCTCCCAGGTCACACGAGACAAGGCACCAGCGCCATGGCGGCCAAGGCACGACTGCACCGAGACCGCCGATCTGGAACGCTCCCTCTAGCGGCCCCAGCGGCTCCTCGTGGGCCTGTTGGGCCGGCAAGCAGCCATGGATCCCCCACTGCCGGACAGCACCACTGCTCGCCCCGCTAGCCCTGCGTGTCCCGTGCAAACTGCAAAGTGCCCTGACCCATGTCTGACTAAACCGCCGTCGTCTGTCCGTCCAGCCAGCAACCGACTGCCATCCATCGCGCCGCAGCGAAGCGCACGAGCAGCATTGCAGTGAGGCGACTGCTCCTCCAACACCGTGGCCGCTGCATCTCGCCAGTCGCGACTGCACAGACCGTGAGCGCATTAACGCTGCAGCTCTGCGCCCGCCTCGCCGTCGCCCATGCCGGCCTGAACCTTGGATCGCCAGAGCCAGCCTCCTCCCGGCACCTCGCTCCTCGACTAGACGGCATCCATCTAGCAGCAACGCGGTGGCTGGACCAGGAGTCGAGTCCGAGGTTCGGTTTGCCTCCCCGGTGATGACCGCCGTCGACAGCCTTTTGGCAGTATCCGCGCCCCGTCTTCGCCTGTCGCCAGCCGGACGCAGCTCCGAGTTTGACCGCCTGCCTCGCCGCGCCCCGCCTCGCCTCGATCATCGTTGCGTTGCGACCATTGCGATAGCATCCCGGCGTCCCTCCGGCCCGTATCAGCTGGTTGCCATTTGAAACGACGGCCACACGCGCGGGAATCAACGTCGCAATTACTGCGCAGCCAACATGGATCCAGCACACATCTTCCGCCAGGGCCTGGGGTCGGTCCCCCCTCGCCAGAACCAGGGATATGCCGCACAATC
Source organism: Tolypocladium paradoxum (assembly GCA_002916505.1). Classification (NCBI taxonomy): domain Eukaryota; kingdom Fungi; phylum Ascomycota; class Sordariomycetes; order Hypocreales; family Ophiocordycipitaceae; genus Tolypocladium; species Tolypocladium paradoxum. The sequence continues at coordinate 171,822 of PKSG01000314.1, read as the reverse complement.
ACAGAAGCCGCCCCAGGCGCACGACGACCTCTCGGATGACGACGCCTCTGGACATCGTGTTGCCCACACGCTGACAGCCTGCTGCCGCTGCCGCCAGGTGCTTGAGCATCCCTGCTTGCCACCGGACCACACGCATGAATGCTAACGCCCATGTGCCAGAGGAAAACTCGATGCGACCCTACACTGCCCCGCTGTCTCCCCTGCGAAAGATCCGGGTCGACGTGCGAATACCTCGATACCGCAAAGGGAAAGAAGATCAATCGCTACTATGTCATCACGCTCCAGGACAAAGTCAGGGCCCTCGAGGCGGAGCTTGGTCAGTATACCGACGACGAGAGCGACTATCCTCGCACCAATGAAGACATTGTCCGACCAGGGGGCATGATCCGCCTCAAGGCCAGCGACGAGACGCCCCGGTACCTGGGGCCGAGCAGTGGCATCGCCATGACCCGGCTGCTCATGGAGGAGGCTAAACGATACACCGAGTCGCATCGCATCTCGGAACTCATACCCGAAGTGCGCGCAAGGAGCCAGGCACGTATGCAGTCGATCCAGATGACGAGCCCAACTGCCGGCAGGAAGAAGAGCTATCCAATGGTCAGCGAGCGCCCGGCCGAGAGCCTCCCGAAGCGTGACACTGTAGCCAAGCTGGTCGAGGTCTACAGACTACAATGTAAGACTGCTTCCCAGAATGGCGGCCCGGTCATTTTCGGAAACGGATGCTGACGTGGGTCGGTAGCACAACTATTTTGGCCAGTGCTCCATGAGAAGGATTTCGAGAGAGATTTAGAAGCCGTTTACAATGGCGACAGCGACCCCTACAGGAACTTTGTCGTGCGCATGGTCATCGCCATAAGCCTGCAAAAGCTCGAGACACAGTACGCTGGCTTAGCAGACAGTTATTACGTGGCTGCCATGCAGTACGCCGAGGCCGTCATCCGGCCAAAGGGGCTCAAGACGTTGCAGTGCTTGATCCTGATCGGGCAGTACTCGCTCCTGACACCCACGAGGACACCGGTATACTACGTCGTGGGCCTCGCGACGCGAATCTGCCAGCAGGAGGGCTTGACGGATGAACAGACAATCACCGCGGGCTACAGCCTGGATCCCCAGACTATCGACATGCGCCGACGCCTCGTTTGGATCGTGGCCACTGTGGAGTTTGGCCTCTCATACCACATGGGGCGGCCCAGCAGTTTTGCGACGGGCGATGACCGAATGGACGTCAACTTCTTCGCCACCGTAGACGACGAGCACATCTCTCCAAACGGGATCCAGTCGGGGCCGCCCAGCGAACGCAAGCTCGCTGCCATACACTTTTACAAGACTAGACAATTGCAGGCTGAGATAAGGGGGGTTCTGTACGAGAAGAAGAAGGCCGAGCCGAAGAATGATTTGCACCCCTGGTACAGCAGCATTTGCAAGAGGATGACGGATTGGCTGGACGGGTCGCCGGAGAACCCTCAGTGGTTCAGAACTTGGTACGCAGCTGGTCCCTTCCTCGAGCTGAAACGTTGACATTAACGGGAAAACGCAGGTTCACTGGCGTCTATCATGAGATGAGGACCGTCTTGTACAGGCCGTCTCCGCAGGTCCCTCAACCGTCGCCTCGCGCCGCCAAAATTTGCTTCGAGAGCTCAGCATTCGTACTGCAACAGTCGCAGAAGCAAGTGGAGAGCGGCAACGTATCCATTACATGGGTCTTTCTTCTTGCGCTCAACTCTGCCCTGAACGCTCTTCTCTGGGCTACGTCGTACCCAGAGGTGCGACAGGCACACCCGCGAGAGGAGGTCGAGGACCTGGTAAACCTGTCGCTGCTCTGTCTGGACCGGTGTGTGGAACGCTGGCCAGGCACCGCATACACGTCGGAGCTCTACGGCATCATCTCCAAGGCGTGCCTGCAAAGCTACGAGCCACGAGGAGCAGACAATCAACAAACCGGCTTCTCTTTCGCGAGCCCCCCCTCTGTCTCGGAGCAGCGGTCGTCGCCAGACGGCTACGCGCAGTCGGCAAACTCTCAGCACCAGACCCCTTTCCTGAACGCACCCCAGTTTGGATTCGTCTTCGACTCGCCCCCCGACTCCATGAGCGCATATACCTTTGATCCCAACTTCCCGCCACACCCGACCTTCCGATCCAACTCCATCTTCTGCAACCCGGGTACGGACTCGAATGGCCGGCGCTTCTCGTACTTTCCACCCGACTTTATGCAGTCGGGCGATGCCGCGCCAGAAGACCCCGGGGCCTCCAACGTCTCGCCAGATCAGACTCTACCGTCTCCGGCTAATCACAACTCTAACCAGCTGCCAACACCGCCGGAATCAGTTCCGACGGGAGCCATGTCCACGGCCACGCCGAGTACCACGCTGTCGCCTCCCGGGCTACCGCAGCAAGCTGCAGGCATGTCGGATGCTTCAGCCGACCCCAGCGCCATCTCTGTGCAGACAAACACGTCACCGCCGCAGAAGTTCATGCCCTCTCAGGTCAATGCAGCTCAAGTCGTGCCCAACTTTACCACCTCCCGCCCTCACCATCCCAGCTCCCAGCAGCGGCCCTTGCCCGTCACCACGAGCTCGGCCGACTGGTACTCGCCCCCCGCGCCCTTCATCTCGCCCTACAACTTTGGGCCCATGAGCGGCAACTTCTTCAACGACGCCATGCCCAACAACTTCGCCGAATCGCCCGGCGCCGGCCTGGGCCTGCATAACATCGGCGCCGGCCTCGAGACCGCGAGCCCGTTCTCGTACGTGCCGCCCGGCAGACAGGGCAGCCTTACCCACTCGCAGCAGATGGAGCTCATGAACGTGCTGGAGACGGAGGGCGTTGGCGACATCGACGCCTTCCTGAACGCGGGGAATAACATGGCGGATGCGAGGTGGTACTAGGCGGCGGCGTTGTTTCGACGGGCGTAACATGGGGCATGGGATATGGCATATCTGGCATTTTTTTGTATACAGGGTTCGGCGTTGATGGCCCGGATGGAATGGATGGAACCAACGTGTGACGGAGGGAGAGTTGCCGTAACGGCGGATTCACACAGCACTGCGCGAAATATCTCACTAGCTGTGCAGTCATGACTTATTCTTGTCGGGTATTCTACTTGTGCCACTACGTGTGGCGGTAGTAATTTCCAGTTCCTCGCTTGGTATTCCGTATCCTTATCCCTGTTTCCTAGTAATGGTTACAAAAACTTCGCTGGTGCGATAAATTCATTGCTTTGCGGCCGCGAGGCCTTCAGCAGACATCGCATTTGAGCCTAGGCATCGCCGTCAGGGACTCGCTCCTTCAGGTCCATCTTGCCGAGGTCCTCGGCAGCCTCGTCCACCTTGGCGCTGTTGCCGACCTTCTTGACGCGCCTCTTGCGCTTCGTGCCGGTCACGATGGGAGCCTCCAATACCCACTGCGCAATAAACACGGAGCGAACGGACGCCGTGAGGAGCGGGTCCTCGCTGCCCCAGAATACGGATGGGTCCATGTTGGCAGGAATTGGACCCCCCGGGGGAAAGCCGCTGCCACCGAGGGCGTCGGTCGACAACATATCGTCGCCACGTTGGGCGCCCTTCTTCATAGCTGCGATGGCAGCGTTAATGGCGGCCTTGTCTTCCATGATGACCTCGTACTCGTCAGGCTCCTGCTCCACCGTAGCCTGGTTCATGCGCGAGATCCTGCGCTTGTCCTGGCCTTTGAGGGCGGCAGGGCTGCTGTTGACGAGAGCTGCAGCGGCAGACGCCCGGGCTGGGTTGTGAGCGGCAGACGCCGGCTTGGGGACAGGGTCATATAGCGGAAGTGGTGCTGGGAAGCAAAGCCTCTCCCAGACAGTACCAAGGTCCACCCAGTTCCTGGTTCTGCGGAGAACCTCGACCCAGTCAGCTCGTGCCGGGGACCTGCTCGCTTGAAATACAGGATACCCGTCGCACAGCCTGACCAGGCGAGCGACCATGTAGGCATGGCGCTGGACTTCTTTGGCCGAAGTCTGAGCCAGGCAATGGCAGAGCAGGAGGCAGTGCAGCGCCTCCGTGAGGAGCGGATGGTAGGTCACCCATTCGCAAGTGGTGCTCGGATGCGAGGTTACCGTGGCACGCGAAAGGACGTCCTGGGTTGGGTATTCCGGGAGGTTCGACGGCGGCACCGCAGCGAACAGGTCGGCCAAGGCGAAGACTGTGTGCGGCTCCGTAGGGCTGTTCGCATCAGAGCATCGAGGGTTTCGCATGCCCTGCGAAGCAAGGAGTACGCGCTCATTGAATTCCTTGTTAAGCTTGACGGGTAAGTCTGGCGTGTACTCGAAATGGGAGATGAAGGCCATGAAGTCTCGGAGAGCTCGCTTCGCCGTTGTCTTGACAAACTTTCGAGAATCGGCCTGTGCGGCCAGAACCTCTGGGGTATGTTCTGGGTGTTTTTTGGCACCATCGTTAGTATTGTCTCTGGAGCTTCCATTCGCAGCATTATCCTCGGCCTCCTCCTCGGCCGTCGACGGAAAAGGTATGCCACCTGGGACACACAGGCTCGCCATGGAAAGATAGACGCAGCCGCGCTGAAACAGAAGCTGGGGCTCAAGGCCGCTTGGCTGATCATCTTCCGACAGTATCACGTCGAGCGGCCGTCTCCGGCTGCCTTGTGCCTGCTGTACTTGCACATTGTCAGCAGCGGGCCGATGCGACTCTCCACGAAACCTGGACAATGCAATGGCATCCGAGAGATCCTGGGCGGCGCCCTCCAAGTCACCCTTGAAGACTTTGACCGTCGCTAGTGTTCGGAGCACCTCGGGCTGTCCGGTCCTAACGGACATGATTTCCTTGAGGGGTTGCAGGCTCGTCGACTCGGCCAACTGGCGCGAGGGGATCTTTTCGTGGAAAAAGTGAACATATTTAGCGTCAGGGTCCGTAGGATTGCGCTGGAGCACCAAACCTGCAATGTCCTCGAGGGTTGAGGCACCCTGCATAGTGGCCACGCTGCAAGCTATCTCGTCCAAGCGATACGCACGGGCAAGCTTCTGACTTCCCAGCTCTCGCATACGAAACCTTCTCTCGCGACTCAGCTTGACGCCATGGGGTCCCGAGCCCAGTCCGTGTGCAGTCATCGAGGACAGACTCGGCAGGCCAGCAGTGACGCTCGACAGGGTCGACGAGGCGACGTCGCTGGCAGCTCTAACGGCCAGGTCGGACGCTTCGTCGACATTCTTGCGAATCTTGATGATGTCAAAGAGCACGGCGGGGTCGACGGGGCGGGGACGCGGGGTGTTGTAGTTTATGTTGGCGATGGTCTCGAGAATCTCGATGGGCATCTGGAGCCAGGCGCCGTGGAAGGCGGAAATGTGACGCCAGTGCCTGCAACAGATACGAGTTAGCATACCTAGGCTCACACCTCACATTCTTGAGATGGTGACGTACTTGTTGCGACAAATAATCAGCGACGAAGACGAAGGCGCCGGAGATGCTTCCTGGGGAGCTTTGGAGCTATTCCTGCCTGCCTGCGCCGATGAGCCCTGCTGCGTGGGAGCCACTGCTGTCGGCATGGGAGACGGTAGCGAGCTGTCGTCGCTGGGGTCGCCGGCAGCCGCCGCCGGCTGCTTGCCCTTCTTCTTCTTGGCCATGGTCGACACTCCCGCAGTCGCTCACGGATCGTCCGCCGGTGCTGGAGGTGCGAGCCGTTATGCGACAACCGGGGATATTTCGTCGCAAGCTGATGCCAGATGGAACGTGGGGCAGCAGATGGCGAGGAGCGAAATGGGTGCGATCGAGGGCATCGGGATAGCGGACGAGGAAAGGTAGAAGATACGCTGCAGAAAAGGATAGCTGTGTCAAAGACTGTTGATGACTCCAAGTTTTTTTCTTCCTGAATTGGATTGCGAGAACAGAGTTGGAAAGGTGAACAGCTGTTCGCAGTCGTCGGGCGCAGTTGCTGGCAGGCCGATCACGTGCGGGTCCAACTCTGACGCTGGCGGAAGTCCAGAGCGAGGGACGAGGTCAAGCCTGCCTCGGCGAAGCATTCGCTCCAGAGGATTAAAACCACCGGTGCTCGTCACATCACCGTCGCGTCGAGTCAGCAAAACCAGCATCTGCCTCGACGCGGTGATGCTGGTTACACGACGTCTTGCGACACTTGGCTGCCCAGGGGCGAGGAGAGCAAGTGAGCGAGTCTCTGCGAGGCGACGCCAGCAGAGTCGATGCTCGTCCTGCAACTGGGGCTCTGAAAACGTCCCCCGTGAGTCGGGAGAGGAAGCCATTGTCTAGATTTGCTGCTCTACCAATTGCTGATGAGATTATTACAAGAATTACGTGCTGGAGACGATTGCTTGTCCCCGATCGGACCCAGTTGACCCGATTTCCTTGACGCATCACAAGACATTACTCAACTGCCACCCCTCAGAGTGCAAACAAAACAGCAGCCACAGCCGCCGCCATCAGGGGGAGCGATGCAGCATTCGTCATGGCAGAGCCAAAGAAAGGCAGGACGCTCTGGGTAGGCGTAACGCCGCCCGTGCCAGTCGGAACCGTCACCGGCGACGAAGAGGCCGGCGGCTGGCTGGGGCACGCGGACGGAACCGGCGCCTCCAGCTTGACAAAGTTGGCGCAGGTCAGCCGCGTCGTGTTGGCGTAGTGGATCACAATCGACCTGTTTCCGAAGAAGCCAACGTCGCCCTCCTTGAGCGAGGCGAAGGGGTCGATGTACTCGGCGCTGAAGGGGTCCGCCGAGATCTGGCCATGCTTGCCGCTCAGGTCGCCGACTTGGCACGACGCCGGGGCCGATGGGTCGCAGGGCGGCTTTTCGCCTCGGTTGAAGGGGTCCAAGTGGCCCAGAGTCTGCGCGCAGTTGCCCTCGAGGGCGGGCTCGACGTGCAAATGGTACACTGCAGGTGGTCAGCCCCGTCGAGGCGAGTCCATCAAGCCCTTTTGGTGTCACGGGCAGGCGACTTACCAAAAGGGCCGCCTTCTTTTGGGAAATTCGCAAAGTGGACGGTGAACTTGACGCCGTTTCCATCGGGGGGAGACTCGGCAGAGATTGAGCCCTTGATGTTTCCGTCGAGGGCCGCTTGGGAGAAGAACGGCGCGGCTGGCAGTGTGGCCTTGTACACGACGCCGGGGGGATTGCCGGTGACTGGCGTGGCATCCTGAGAGGCGGCCTGCGCTGCGACGGCCGCCGAGAAGACGGCAATGATGGCTTGGGCGCGCATTTTCAATGAGCGAGCGAGCGAGCGAGCGTAGTATGATGGTCCGGACGGGGTTGTTGTTTTGTTACGAAGTAGCAAATGTCGAACCAGCATCAAGGACGACGAACCGCGTGACGGCGCTTTATATGTAAGAAAGCCCCCGGTGACTCGAGGTTCGTGTACCGAGTAGAGGAATCAAGGCGGCTGCTCTGTGCACGGCAAACAAGCGCCGGGAATAGACCTCCAACAGCACTCCATAGTCCATGCGGCGTACGGATTGTCGTCCGAAGGCACCCTGGGATGCAATCCGGGGGCCGTTGGCCGTGCCATTCGCCATTCACCAACAGCAGCGACAGCGACAGTGTTTCAAACACCAGAGATAGGGGCTGTCGGCCAGTCCGCACCAATCGAGGCCGTCCAGGTCATGCATGTAGGCACCAACATGACCTGTGAGTTGGTGACCAACATGCCAGTGTACGGCGTATGACAGGCCATGTGCCACCAACCCGCGCACCGTGATACCCAGTCGTGCAGCCAAGGACGCAACCGAGTGATGCCCGGCAGCTGTTGCGGTGCGACGTGGTCCAGCCTCGGCAGCAGCAGCGGCTAGGTAGGCTCGTCGTCGAACCGCATCCCGTCAATCGGGGAATTCAGGAGCCGGCGACGGCGCGCGGACGCATCTCCGACAGCAAACCCATTGTCTGTTTCGTTTCAGCCTTCGCGTCGCACGATGCACCCCGGCCCCGAGCGGCCTAGGCCTACCTACGCGGAGCAGCAAGTCGGCTCGGTAGCGCTCTTCAGGGCTGCCCTGCAATCGCCCGTTGATGAAGAATCAGATACTACCTTAGGAACCCCGGCGGCAGCCTCGCACTCGCCTGCCCGTCTGCACTGTCGGAGAGAAGTTGGAGCCACGATTCACCTGGCACAGGAGGTGCCTGCTGATCATCTTGTACCGGTGTGAGATGTGGCGCAGATCTGCGGCTGGCCGGCCTTGTGTGGCTTGTGGCTTGTGGCTTGAGCTTAGCTAAGCCTTCCTGTTCCGTAGTCGTCATGGCAGCCTCCGGCCCGCCTGCAGACAACCATCGCGGACAGCTTCAACGTCCACGGCCTGCATCCGACGACTGCTCCCGAACCACTCGCTCCCCGTCGACCTCGCGCACGAACCGCCCATCATGAAGCCCGTCGTCAGTGCTATGCACGCATGGTCGTGGTACGTCGGCCCCGAGACAAGCGGCTGGCTGGGCACGCTGGCCCCCGCCGCCATCCGCGAGACAGGTATAAGCTGACATCGAGCGCCGACAGCACCGTCATCTCCGTCTTTGCCATCGTAATCCTCGGCATCCTCGGCGGCCTCTACAGCGCCGGCCACGAGGAGTTTGTCGGCGGCCGCGACGACCCGGAGGATGGTAAGGCAGTCGCCGGGACCATCTTCACTGCCGTCGTCGTCTACGCCGTACGTCCCCAGAAAATCAAGCTTCTGCCGGCGTGAAAAGACTTCCTGCTGACGCCGTGCAGGCATTCCTCGTATTCTGCGGCCTCCAGGGTTTGCTCCACGTCCGCGAGAACCAAAGGGGCGCAATCGCGTTGTAATACTGGGCCGATACACAAAATCAACTTGGGCGCTGGCGTTTTGGTACACACGGGGAGGATTTGATTTGTTCTCTACATGTCATGGCGGCCACTTGTCGGGCGGGCCGTCCTCGGCCTTATTCGAATATTGTGGTAGCGAGAGTCGGCGGCTGGATGAGACGGACGGCCGTGTGCCGCACCCAGACAGTATCCTTTGTACGACAAATTACGAATATCAAAGTCTATGGGCACATGGGACCATCTTGTTTGGCACATGTTCCCTTGCAAACTCGTTCCGTGCACCGGCATACAGAGCCATCCGGTCGATTCTCGAAGCTCCCATCCTTCACGGCGCATACTGTGCGAACCCATCAGTTCGTCTGGTGGCTATTCAATCGCACTGCGGCTCGAGGCTCTGATATTTGGCGTCCGAATGTCGCTGGTGGCAATATCCCTGATGTATGATATGTCTTGCCGTGGTGAACGCTGATATCTCTACACGGCCGAGCCTCGCGGCGTTGACGTCACCACAATCGCCGTATGAATGCGGATCCCTCCGGGAGGCGGCGTCTTAGTGTCATTGCCTCGCTCGATACAGGTATTCCACATGGAAATCTCCCTCCACGTCGCCGATGCCCGCTTCTTCTCCTCACTGTCAACTATCCCGAGCTCTTCGTCGTGGAGGTCACGGGTCGTCAGCTCCAACCAGCGGGGCTTCAACTCCCGCAACCGCGAGGGGCTGTTGGTGCCTCCGTGCATCGAATTCGGTACTTTGTTTGCCCGGGAGATGGTCGGACTCAGCTTCTTGAAGAGAGGGCGCAAGGTGGGCAGAGACGCGGCGGTGATGCCGACGCCTGGCTCGATCATGGACCAAAGAGCGGTTTTCCTGGAAGCAGGTGTCAGCAAGATGGACAAGGGCGGGACGCCTCGTTTCCGAATCACACACATGGTTGCGGGAAAGAAGTCCTTGGACATGAACTCGCGGCGCGTCAAGCTTGTCATTCGGACGATGAGAATAATCCCGGCGCTGGGCGGACTCGATTAGCATCCCCTGAGTTGCGGTGAAGTATCCACCCTCTGGACACACTCACAAGATGCTCATTCCCAAGAGAGCGGTGACGGTGATTTTGGTGCGCCTGTCCATTCGCACATTCCACAGGATAACGACTGGGAGCAGGCCGACTACCCAGGCCGACAACGCAGAGACGGACCCATGCACAAAGGCGAGAGAAGTCACGGTCTGTTGGTCGATGCAATACCCTTCTGCGCCCGGCTTCATCTGATTCCAGAAGAATGAAGGCGGGACGCATTGAAATATGGTGGCGAGGAGGAGGCCGACCGATGCCGTGGAGACGACAGCCAGAAGGACATGGACGATCCACCTGTGCACCTTCTTGGTCACGATCCTCAGGAGGAACAGGCACACTGACACTCTGATGGCCAACGACAGAGGGGGGTAGAGCACCTCGCAGAGATAGATGCCTTTCATGGACGCCATGAGCCTTTCAGGCGAATAGTGGCCTTGGCTATGGCCCATGGCCCCTGCGGTGGCTCCGCGCATGCTGATGCAGCTCGATGCAATGAATATAAGCTGCGACGGGGCTCAGTCTCTGTCCGGACTGGGGCCGGGAAGGAACGGGGGGATATTACCATTGCAAGGACAATGATCCAGTCGTCGGCAGAGAAGGACCTGGCCATGACGGCCCTGACATACACCCTCAAGCCAGTAAAGACGAGACAGAGGATGAGCATGGCCAGCTGGACCCAGAAGAGCTGCATGCCATTTTCGCCGGCCATTGTGGATCGACTCAGGGTTGTTGATGCCCGGACAGTGGGAGAGGAAGGAGGAAAGCCTGGATGGTAGGTAGGTTGAAAGGCGAAAGCGCGTTGAGTCTGGGGAGAGCCTTATACTGCTGGGTGTGGACTCGGAAGTACATTGATTCACTGCGCCTGAAATTCACAGGGAGCCCAACGAGGCACCGCCGGGCACGGCGAGGGCAATTACACCGCAATTCGTCGTTGATGCGGCCTTCGGTCACGGCAGGTTCGCTGGTTCCTGTTTGTTCCTCGCCCAGGAAGACAAAGCGGCTCCGACTGCGCGTGTCCGCAAGCTGTTCGCGAGGGCTTCAAGCCACCATGTAGGTGTTGTCGTCCCATCTTCGAGCACTGCGGGTTCGTCGCATGTAGCTTCCAGATGCAGTGATTCGATGACCGGAATTCTAACTTTCTCAGACGGGGACCGGGTTTACAACGGAAATCACCCTTCTGTCTCGCGCATATTATTGTCTGGCGAGCACAGGACTGGGGCCGGAATCTGCGCCGAACGGGGCTTGTGGGGCCGTGTTCTCGGAGCGGACACCCGGGGGACACTCTGTCGGGGCGCCGGGGTCGTCCCTCGTCGCGGCGCGGCCCTCAATATTCCACGTTGACATTGCCGACTTGTCGGAAGACCAATGGGTGCATACCTTCAACACCAAAATACACCCCTTCCTCTACGCGTTCAAATACGCGCTGGTGCACATCAAGCCCGGCTCGACCATCAACAACGCCTCCATCACGACCTGCTGGACTACACCTCCACCAGGGGAGCCGTAGTCTCCTTCGCCGGTTTGAGCATGTGCTAGATAAGAGAGAAGATTGGGGCGGCTACGGGTCAGGAGAGGAGGCATGCGCGGCTGTTTTATCAACTCAACTTGACTACTTTATTAAGCAAAACTGGCTAGACTGAGGCAATTCGAGTTAACTATGGGATGTGATGCGTGCCTTCCGCGACTCGTGATGCCTTCTAAAAGAGAACCGTGATCACTGATGACGCGTTTATGGGTTTGAGGGTAGGAAGCTAGCAGGCAGGCATCGCAGCTATTAAATAAAGGCTCACAGGCTCATGGGTACGCAGGCTCGCAGGCATCGTAAGCACGATGATGGCAGTCTTCTGTGGCATCGGGTATTTTAGTACCTAGGCGAAAGGGGATCACCCACGGCTGAGACCACTGGACCAGTGCGTTTGAAAGAAGTTCTTATTGTAGCCTTGTTGGGGAATCCATTTCCAAGACTCGGGAAATGCCATCTGATACTGGAAACGGCCTCTCATCCGGCACCAAGCCGAGTTCCACGAGCTCCTCGATGGTAATGTCTGGCCGCCCATCCAGGGTCTCCTTGAGCTCCCTGGCCGTGTCCGTCACGTCCTCGATTGCCGCAATCCAATCCCTTGCCCACGCAGTGCTCAGCGACCCAGGGATGCCAATCTGTATACTCCGGAACGGCAGCACCTCCAGCTTTGCAGTTCGCTCTGGATCCCACTGGATCCTGACCTCGCCCGCCCTGTCGCGGGTGTCGTTGCCCTGCGACCCCCGAGAGGGACTCTTCCCAGGCCCGTGGTGCGTCGACAGGACGCCTCGCTCGAGCAGCCCGATAAAGTGCTCGTGCTTCATCTTGAGAGCAAGAATGCGCTCTTGCCCAGGGTCCTTGAAGGAGTACCCGGCGCGGTACATCATCCAGGCCCAGCTCGGCTTGACCCAGGTCATGCGACCCGGTCGAAAGTCGGGCGAGGCATCGAGTCGCTGTGCCTTGACAGCGGCGTCGGCGATGGAGCGCTTGTAGGCTTGATAGACGGTGATTGTGTCGGCATCGTACGTGGCCCGAATCTGGCGGTACGGTGTCTGTGAATGCCGGCTCATTATGGGAATCGTGGTGTCTTGGTTGCTTTGAGGAGAGAAGGAGATTTGGCCTCACGAATCGCGAGTTATGTCATAGGGGGCTCTCTAAATGGTGAGTCTTCGCCGGGACGAGTCAGCCTTGGAACCTGAATGGGCCTGTCTGCCGAGGTCTGCAGAAGCTTGCAACGAGACATGACATGTCCATGACTTCGTGCCTCCGCATTCTGAAGATGGCCTCGAGAGAGGAGCCCCAGGTAGGAGATGGTGCTGCCCCCCGTGCCACATCGGCAACACGAAACGGGTCTGCCACAGCGCTCGGAGCAAGGCGTCCATACGTACGCGAGGTGCTCCGTACGGCCCGTTTATACTGGCCTTGGTTGGCTGGCCAAGAGTTCCGCCTCGTTGCCTGCTCTCACCAGGCACCACGGGTGCATGTCAGTGAGGCGACGATGAGGTCGAGGCATCTTCCGTTCAAATGCCAGCTTGGTAGCACAATGATGCTTGCGACCATAGACCCGCTGAGAGTTTGCAACACAGCCATCTTGGAGCGCATGAGATGAAGATGAATATGCTGGATGTGTGCGGATGCTCGATGCCACTGCCAACAGCGCAGGCGCCTACCTTAGGTAGGTACAGCCGTCTCGTGCCCCATCGGCCGCCCACCACTCACTAAATTACAGGGCTCTGCGGGCTGTGTCGAGACTCGGCGAGTCGGCGCCACCTCCACCGCCCGCGACATCCAGGGTCCTCCCCTCAGACCTCGACTAACATCCATGCCCTTCGCCATAGCAACAGCTGCCAACACCTCCCCCTCAACCTCAGCACCTCTCCGCAGCCCGATCCGAGTGGATGAGAAGCCGCACGTCGCCTCGACGCCCCGACATCTCCCCTCGAGCTCGACGACTCCTCCCGCTCGCACCGCCCCGGCCAGCAGACCGACGACGACGTGCATGTCTCCGCCGGAGCAGCCGTCGGGCCACGAGGTTACCAGCCCGCCTGGCAGCGAGACTAAGCTGCCGACCCAGACGCATGCCGAGGTGACGCCTGTCCAGGCACTGGCCCCGGCCCAGGCGCAGCCCGCGGCGGCTGGCGATGCGCCTGTTGGTGGAGGCAAGCACAGGCACAAGCACCACGCCGCTGGACGGTCCGCCGGCCAACCGCCCTCGATGGCCTCGGCCGCGGACACGACTGGAGTTGGCCACGGCGACCATACCGAGCCCGACACGCCAGCGGACACAGGGGCCGACGCAGCATCCGAGTCGCTGCAGCCTCTGCCACAGGCACAGGATGCCCGTGATACGCCGCGTCCGTCTACGCCAGTCAAGGGCAAGCACGTCGCCGAGCCAGAGCCGTCAGACAACATGGCCTCGTCGGTGGCCACCATCAAGGCCCCCAAACCGACTCCTCTCAACGACACCAGCCCCCAATATCTCACCGCCGACCCGTCCAGCTACGTCGACCCCACGCCGGCCACGCCCATGACCTCGCAGCCGCCCTCTCGAAGCCCCTCCAACGCCAGGTCCCACCGCTCCGCCGACCTCTCGCCGTCGAGGTCAGACGAGGACAAGCGATGTACGAGCGAAGACGAGCAGGATGGCGGCTCCCGCTCCGAGATCCAGAGCATCATGGAGCAGTTCAGCGAGGCTGGCGGCGGCCCCGGCGAAGAGGAAGTCATGAGCCCTAGGTTGGAGATTGCCTCCCCGATACTGGGCGGCTCCATGCAGCACCCGCCCCGGAAGTCGAGCCTGGAGCCCCTGGCGCCGTCCATTTCCAGCCAGCTGCAAGAGTTCAACGCCTTGCGCGTGTCCGCCTCGTCCCCCTCGAGCGTCAGATCCAAGGACCGCTTCGCAGAAGACCAGGGACCTCCTGTGCCCCCCAAAGACGGCGCCTTTGGAACCCCTCCGCGGTCGAAAGAAGACCGCAAGCCTTCCGCTGTCACGTCTCCCACGTCTGCTCCACTGCCCATCCACCGGCCCCCGCCTCCAGAGCCCGAGCCCGAGCCAGCGTTGCCGTTTGATTTCCACCGGTTCTTGGAGCAGCTGCGGAACAAAAAGGCCGACCCCGTGGCAAGATATCTTAAGTCGTTCTTGTCCGAGTTTGGCAAGCGGCAGTGGATGGTTCACGAGCAGGTCAAGATAATTAGCGATTTCCTGGCCTTCATTGCCAACAAGATGGTACAGTGCGAGGTGTGGAGGGACGTGTCGGACGCCGAGTTCGACAACGCCCGCGAGGGCATGGAGAAGCTGGTCATGAACAGGCTGTACACGCAGACGTTCTCGCCGGCTATTGCCCCCCCCCAACCCATCCCCGGGGCCAAACCAAAGAGGAGAGGCGGGGATATACCCATGGGACCGGGCCGTCGAGGCCAGCATCAGGAAGACGTCGAGCGCGACGACATTCTGACGCAGAAGATTAACATTTACGGATGGGTGAAAGAAGACCACTTGGATATTCCCCCGGTTGGCGAGAGTGGGCGCCGGTTCTTGAAACTCGCGCAACAGGGTTGGTCTCACACGTGCCTTGCTCCGAAGAAACGTGGCTAAATGGTGTTGCCAGAGCTCTTGAAGATCAAGTCGTACAGGGCGCCGCGGGACAAGATTATTTGTGTCCTCAACTGCTCCAAGGTCATTTTTGGTATGCCACCCGATGAAACGAGTCGGCCGACCGGACGGAACTAACAACCGCAGGTCTGCTGAAGCACAACAAGTCGGACTCGTCAGCCGACTCGTTCATGCCCCTGCTCATTTACGTCGTTTTGCAGTCGAACCCCGAACACTTAGTGTCTAATGTCCAATATATTCTACGGTTCCGTAACCAGGAGAAGCTTGGGGGCGAAGCCGGCTACTACCTCTCCTCCCTTGTAGGTCGCCTCGTCGCATGCTATGCAGAGCTACGCTGACAGCGCGGGAAGATGGGGGCCATTCAGTTCATCGAGAACATGGATCGCTCGTCGCTGACGATTTCCGACGACGACTTTGAGCGGAACGTCGAGGCTGCGGTCTCGGCAATTGCGGAGAAACACCAGGCCATCTCCCCTGTCATCACGCAACAAGCCACGTTCAGCGAAAAGGGCTCTCTACACCCCCGTGAGGCCACCACAAGGCCCTCGATGGACGGAGCAGACTCTTCGACCCCTCGGCGCTCAACTTCGTCGAACGAGGGCGAGCCCAGAGAGGATGGGGCAGCCATAACTGGTCTGCTGAGAACGATTCAGAAGCCGCTCTCGACCATTGGGCGGATATTCTCCGACGAGACCGGCTCGTCGTCGTCTGGCCCAGGAAGCGCACCGCGAACGCCAGCTCTGCCCGACCATTTGCCCCGGCGCCACGACAGGGACGGGACGGGAGACGAATCGGGGCTGCCATCGTCGAGGCACGCCTTGTCCGCCGAGGAGGCCGCCGCCAGGCAGGCCAGCGCCGAAGCAGCCGAGGCGCAGCGACTGCAACGTGCCGAGCACGCCAACGTTGTCGAGACGCTGGCCGGCATGTTCCCGGACCTGGACAGAGAAATCATCAGCGATGTCGTTTACCAGAAGGAAGGAAGGTGAGTCTGCGGCCAACCCCTGCGTTGCCCTCTCCACTTGTTAAGGGGAGAGTTCCTGTCCCGACCGGGTGCTGACCTCGCACAGGGTTGGATTGGCGGTTGACGCGTGTCTTGCACTGTCCACATAGAGCGCTTGGGCGGAGCCGTGAGCTCATTTATTAGGGTTTTTTTTTTTGTTTTATAAGCATGCATTGCAATCCATCCAGTGCAGAGACCAACCAATCCATACTCGTGTTCCCCTTTTGACCTCGAGCTTGTGAGTCCACAATGTGATTCATCTCTGTTGGTGACGATGCCCCTCTACGGCCGAGATTCCCATTCGAAAACCCACTACTTCGTAGAAGACAGCTTGCTTGCTTGTACAGATTGTATTCACATTATC
>PKSG01000314.1:121794-155441 GCA_002916505.1 Tolypocladium paradoxum | reverse complement strand
AAAAAAAAAAAAAAAAAAAAAAAGGCCGCCCAGGCCAGGCTCTAGATGCCGCTCTCGCTAAGTCCCCCCCACCAGTGCTAATGTACAAACCCTTGCCCTTGTGTATGACAAAAAAAGCCGGTCATAACCAGACGCAAATCGATATATAAAAAAAAGGGGCAAAACCTGGGTATGATGCTAATGAACGAGCTTGCTCCAGGTTTGACCGGCATCGCCTCCGTCCCCCGGGAGGGAGCCGCTACATGTTGTTCGTTGTGCCCCGATATCCCCCGTTTCCATATCCGTATCCTTGCCCGTAGGGTCCCTTGTATTCCCTCTCGATCGTGGGCAGCAGCGGCTGTCGTCCTCCCATGCCGATGGGCGCCGCGCCGTCCGTGAGCTTCTGGGTCCCGTCGTTCGGTATCGTCGGGGCCAGCGACCGGTACAGCGGCCCGCCGGACGGGGCGACGGGCGGCCAGAGGGCGTCTCCTCCGGGGTAGTACCGCTCGGGGGAGTCGGAGCGGGCCATTGACTTCTCCGTCAGGTCGTTCGAGACGGAGAACACGGATCCCTGTGCGCCGGTTCGGGGACGGTCGAGGAGCAGCGAATTTCGGGCGTCGAGCGGCGTGAGGTTGTCCATGTCGCGCTGGAGTCGCTCTGCATTAATCGAATTAGCCACAATCTGCCAAGTGTCACGGCGCCATGGTTCAACGTACCCATCTCCTTTCTGCGCTTCCTATGCGGGTTCGCCTTGCAGCAAGCGTTGATGGCGTTCCACGCAATGAGGATCGCGAGGACGCCCGTCAGGGCTGACTGGACGGCGATCAAGACGACGCCGGCGACGGTCTGGGTCGTCTGCCTGATGCCGAACTCCTCGACAAACACCAGGATGCAGGCTACGGATAATACGCGCACGACGGCGATGACGATGTTGATGACATTGCCCGACTTGCGCTCGTACGGGCGACTCCAGAGCAGCAGGATCAGCATCAGCCCTTCAATGACGAGCAGCGCAATGGACTGGACCATGCCGCGGCCGTCGGCGGCGGCGAGCGCACAGCCCTTGGCGAACATGTAGACAATGGCTGGAACGAACAGCCACCAGTAGTTCTTCTTGTAACAGTCGTAGAAGAGCGAGTACTTGACCCAGATCTTCTTGTCCTCGTACAGAGCGCTGGCGTCGCCCTCCATCTGCTTGAGCTTCCTGGCCGTGTTCCAGATCTTCCACGAGAAGAAGGCGAGGATGCAGGTGGCAATGGCGAGGGTCACGCCGGCGAGGGTCTTGGCGGCCCATGAGTCGCCGCGGGTGAACTGGAAGATGCAGTAGAGCACCCAGATGCCGTAGAGGATGAGGATGAGGGAGGTGATGGTGCGGGCAATGGATCCCCAGTAGTGCTTGCGAAAGCCGGCGAGCGACTGGGGGAAGTTGCCGTACAGGGCCCAGACCTCGAGGACCAACTTGACGAGCAGAATGCCCACGACAATGGCGGCAATGATGATGGCCACGATAAGCAGCACCGTCATGAAGACGTCAGACTTGGGGACGGCGAGCTGCTCGGCATAGGCCTGGATGCCCTTGACGGTGTGCTGATAGTTGGAAGAAGTCTGGCTAGAGCTGCCGCTGGACCCGGGGGCAGTGTCGTTGATGGACGTCTGGATGTCGCGGGCCGCGAGGGTCAAGAAGTCGTCGAGGGCCCGCTTGACGTTGAAGCGGCCCTGGTTCGGGCTGTCGGTCGAGCCGTCGGGGAAGATGAGCGTGGCGTTCTTGAGGAACTCGACGCTATCTTGGGTGAGGTTACCGCCGGTCTTGGCCCGGAAGCCGTCGATGGCAGACTGGAGCGCCGTCCAGGGGATGACGCCGGTGGAAAAGGCAAAGTTCTTGGCGAAGCTGCGGTAGATGGGCGGATAGTTGACCGAGAGCATGCCGTTCATGGCCATGCCCTGGAACCAGCCAAAGACCTCGGTGAAGCTGGGGGAGATGGTGCCTCCGCCTCCACCCGAGGCCGTACCGCCGCCGGACAGGGCAGCACTGACAGCCGAAGCGCCCGTCAACACCAAAGCCGTGCCGGCAACGCCGGCAGCGACGTACTGGACAGCCGGCACGTTGGCCGTCTTGCCGTTGGAGACGTGGGACTGGATACAGGCCACCTGGTTGCCGTTGTCGAGGCTTTTGAGCTGCAGGGTCGCCTGGGCGGCGATATCGGGGACCTGGAAGGCGATGGCGGGGACCAAGTCCGCGAACTGGGACGGGATCTGCTGCGTCCCGCGGGCGGCAAAGGTGCCCGCGGGCACGGGGCACAGCCGCTGGACAAAGGTGCCCGCGTCGCAGGGGTTGAAGCTGTTGGAGAAGACCTGGTTCCCGTAGGCGGTGACCTTGAGGACGGCGGTGACGTTTTGCTCCTTGGCGCTGGAGCCGGCGACGTCAAAGGTGACGGTCTTGTTGTCGTTGTTGTAGCTGATGTCGACCTTGTTGACCTTGATGCTCGCGTCGGTGCCGCAGTCGCTGAAGCCGTCCGTCTTGAGAATCTGGGCGGCCCATGCCCTCGTCGCGAGCGTTCCCATGACCACCACCCCCCTCCAGATGCTCCATCTCGAGTCGGAGCGAGCCATGCTCGCGGCCGTTGACTTTTTGACGACAGCGCAGAACGAATCGTGGTTGTTGGCGGGTCAGCGGTTGTAGGCCAACGTTTCTTGGTGTAAGTGCCGCTACTGGGTAGATATGTGGCGGTAGCCCAGACACTCGGCCCTCATGAATGCGATATCCAACCGAGAGGGTCAAAGAGGTGCTTCGATGAATCCAAGGCTAAGCGACGTCGTTTTCCTGTGCGAAGAGAGCCGGTGAGGAAGAGTGCAAGTGTAAAGCTGAGCCCACAGGGCTGCAAGGGACGAGGATCAACCTGGTCGAGAATGGGCAGAGACAAAGGAGAGAGAGGAAGGGGAAATGAAGGGGGGAAACACGCCTGCTCACAGCCAAGTAGCGAGCGTGTCCTGTGCAGAATGTTCAACCTTGTACTTGAAGCAGAAGAGGTCGGAGAGGGGGAGGGGGAGGGGCGGACTCGGGAGAGGGAGACGCAGACGGGCCAGGGGGTGTTTTGGAACGAACGACGGGCAGTGTGTGGCGACTTGGACGGAGACTGCGTCGGTCTGCTGCCCAAAGACAAGCCGAGATGTTTTCCCCCAGTGACGAAACGGAAAAGCGGAAAATCGCAAGGACGAGAGGAGAAGAGTGAAGGGATCGAAGTTGCTGGCTGCGCGCGGCGACGTTGATGGCACCTACGACTGGCGATGACCAGGGCTTCACCCGCCCCCTGAAACCGCGCCAATCCTCACCACCCTCACCACCCTCACCGCGAGGGAGCCCAGACACGGCGCCTCCACTGGCTCTCCATCTCTTACAAGTACACGCACCAGCATCAGGTGAGTCCAAGTCAGCCTTTTGCCATTGCTTGCCGCCCTGGCCCGCCGCGGCGACAACGCATGGATGGCATGGCCATGCTCCTGGCAACCGCTATAAATAGCCAAAGCCTGCCACCTCGTGTCCCTTGCCGCGATCCCCCCGCCTGTCCGCCTGTCACCGTCCAGTGTTGCCCAAGAGCATCAACCGTTTATTTTTTATTTTCTTCATTTTTTTTGCTCTGAATGTCAACAAAGAGACGGCCCTGCCAACGGCGACGTACATGTACACGCACGGATGCCTCGCATGATGAGCCCTCCTTCAGACAGTGGGCCCCTTGTCTCTTCATCATCAATGTGAGACATCCACGAGCACCTCAAAATAGCCCCTTGGGCCCTCTCACGAGTCGCACCACGCCTGTTTGCCGCCCTCGAGCCCGGTCTGTCGCCCGGCGCCAATCGCTATTACTCGTACATATTTCACCGCCACACAGCAGGGCATAAACTTATACGAGCGACTCCCGACTCCTTTCTCATTCACGAGCATCTACCGTCGTCTCCAGGCAAAAACAGCGACCTTTGTTTCATCATCCCAACCCAAACAGCCCGCTCGCGCACACCCGACAAGTGAAGAACAAGATCGTCGTGAGAGAACGGGTATACAACGCCACATCCAAAATAAATCGCATCTCCAAAACCGCTATTCCGTCGCCGCCACACATGTTCCAAAACAAGGCCGCGTCCGGACGAGAGAGAGAGAAAGAAAGAAAGTCATAAGTGGCGAGGAAGAAACTGACGCGTGAAACAAGGGAGCAGGCCGTAACAAGTCATCTGGCTTAGGGAAAGCCCGTCAGCCGTCTCCCCTCCCACGTCTGCTCTTGGTTTTTGTTGCTGCTGGCATTCTGATGCGGCGAGTGGGAATACGTCGACCGCGACTCGTGGCCGCTAAACGGGCTACCGTTGACACTCGACGGGTCCATTATGGCGTCGTAGCCCAGCTGCCCGCCCAGCTGCCCATCTCCGACGTTCTGGAGCCCCAAGGCGTTGAGCTCCGGGAACGGCTCAACCTCGTTGTCGTTCATTGCCATGTACGGATTAGGGGCCGGCACAAAGGCATCCGACGTGTTCGGCAAGCCCTGCATCCGCTGATTCGGGTCATAGCCCTGGTTCATTTGACCAACGCCCAAAGCAGGCTGCTGCAGGCTTTGCCCCATGTTATTGTACTGCGGCGCGTAGAATGGCTGCTGCTGCTGCTGTTGATACTGGCCTGGTGCCATCACCGGATACATGAAGTGGCTCTGGTTGGGGTAGCTCATGTGCTGGTGACCGGGTTGGAACTGATGTTGCTGCTGCTGGGCAACGCCTGGGTACTGCAACGCCGGCGCAGTCTGGTTTGGAAGCGGAATCATGGGCCGCGGCGGGGGGTCCTGTACTGGGCTGATAATGGTGTCGGCAGCCAGTTCCTTCGCCTTGGCTGCCACGAGGCGGAGCACGGGCAGGGAGATCTGCTCCATGTGCTTGGCCAGGTGGACCGTCAGCTTCTTCCACGTCGGGAAGACCTTGCCGCAGAACCGGCACGGCTCCTCCTGCGGTCGCGTCGATGTCTCAATGTGGCACTGCTCCACCTTCTGCCACGTTGGATCCATCCCACCAGCCCGCTTCATGGCAGCCTTGGTCTTGACCTTGGGCTCCAGGAACTTGTGCTCGCGCACCAGGTGCTGCAGGAAGTTGTCTCGTCGGTAGCACGTATGCCGGCAGTCGTCGACGTCGCACGTCCACCACTCCAAGTGTCGGTGGCCCTCGTTCTCATGGCGCACCCAGTCGGCCTTGCGCTTGAACATCTTGGGGTCTCGACACTTGTCCCACGTGCACGTGAATGGCTGGACGTCCTCGTGCACGTGCTTGGTCCAGTCAGACGGCTTCTGGAACTTCTTCCGCTGGTAGCAAAGCTGGCACTCAAACTCGGCCGGCAGGTATTGCGTCGGGGGCATGGGGATGTCCTGAGGGAAGCTCTCCTGGTTGATTACGCCTTCGGTCGGCGCGCCTTCGTCGGGGTCATTCAACTGAGCCGACAGGGGGTCCACTCCCCTGGGATCCCCCTTTTGGTCGAGGACGTTGGCCGATCCTCCCATCGCGATGCAGAGTGAACCGCACGCACAGTTGGCGCCGAGACCAAGATGCTTGACCTTGGCATTCAGCAAAAGCTTGTATCTTATGATCTGCTGATGAGCAATACGGTCAACCAAGTAGCCGTGCGTCGCGCCCAACCCAGGATTCAGCGTCTCGACGTGCTGCTGGAATCCAGCGAAATTGGGTGCAATGGCATCGATGATGTTGGGGTTTGCCTTCATGTCATTATCTTCATAGGGCTCGTCATCGTCATCGTCGTCGTCGTCGTCGGCGTTGATGTTGCTCGTCTTGGTGAGAGACGCCACCGGCGGGCCGCCAGACTTCTTCCACATTCCTATAAGATTTGGGTGGCTTTCCGTGTGGACCGCGGCAGCGGACGGCTTGGGGATCTCAGACTTGCTCCGCGGCCGTCTGAGCGTGTTCTTTACGCTGAGGCTGCTGGTGAGGCTGTTCCTAGGAGAGGCCATGGGTGTCGTGCCGCTGATGGAACCGCTCCGTGAATGGGTTGTCCCGATGGATGCCATGTGTTGGGCCATATTTACCAGCGCGGTATTGATGCTAGGTGTGGGTGGTTTCTTACCCCAACTCGACGTTCGAGATGGAGGCGATAGATGGGGTGTGTTATCGCGTTTGACTTGCTGGTCGTCGTCCTGCTGGTACGGGCTCTCCGCATCTTTGGCGCCGCGGGAGCGAGAGCGGCTGCGGGAGCGTTTCCGCAAAGAACTGGCGCTTGGTCGCCGGACGAGGCCCCGAAGATCCCTTAGTAGGCTTCCCGACTTGTTGCTCTTGTCGCCGCTACCTCGACTGAGGGACAGCTTCTTCAAGAAGCCGCCGCTTGTGACTCCTTCCATGTCCAGGTGGAAGATGCTAGGATGGCTCCGTCGACGAGTGCCCCAGGTCGCCGACCTGGAAATGATGGAGTCGTTGTCGCGGCACAGTCTCTCGAATCTCTCAATGGCCGCTTGAGATGATTGCGGTTGGTTTCTACCGGGCGTTCCCATTGTGATTTGGTGGAGCACGGGAGCGTCCGCCCAGTTCCGATTCGCCGCGATGATGTCGCGATCGACGTCATTCATCTGGCCGACACACTCTTCGTTGTAATAGGTCTGTCCGGGGACGTATCGGTTCTCGGTCGCGTCAGCAGAAGGAATACCATCATTGCTGTCGTAGCCCGACTGCTCAAGGGCCCGGATCTCCTCGGCAGACTCCTCCCGTGGCGCGGATACATCGTCGAGGTTGCCAGAAAGCCACTTGCCAACCTCTTGGTTCCGGTCCTCGACGTTTCGACGCGTCATGACCTCGTTGATGCTGGGGATCTCATCCGAAGGACGGCTCCTGGGATCAAGTCCGCCCCGCCGTGCGGTCGACTCACTATGCCAGCGGTCCAACGAGTCTCGATGGGCCGAGGCGAAGTTTGGCTCATGGGCCGAGGAGATGAGATCGCCTGCGGAGTGGATGCCGCCTCGTACCGTACTGGGGCTGTCCTCGAAGGTACGTTCAACCGTATGGACTGGAGCATTGTCATCCTGGTCCCATACGGAAACGGTGACCCTCGGGCTCTGGGGGTTCATGGCAACGGGAGCAGGCGCAAGGCCGTCCTCGCTCGTCCGATTGCTGCTGCTATGGCTGGGCGTGAAGTCGGACGATTCGACGACGACAGGGGCAGGCTTGAAGGGCTTTTGGAGCTGTTGCGGAGAGATGGAGTCTGGAAGTCGATGTGCAATTGGTCGCGTGATGGTATCCTTGCGCTCGCTTCTCGGCGAGGTGGTGTAGATGGAGGCTGTGTGCGGAGTCAGGGGGTACGAGGTGCCGTCGTCAACCTCATATCGGGGCTCAAGGGTAGCAGAGTCGCTGGCCAAGAAGGCGGGCTGATTCCAGCCAGCCGCGGCGTCGAGAAAGGACGGCGTGCCGCCCTCGATGTTGCTGAAGTCGGCGCCGAAGAAGGGGTCCTCGTCGAGATCGCTGAAGTCGCTCGACTGATAGTTGCCCAGGGTCGTCGTCGAGCCGGCAGGGGTCTCGAACTGATTGGCCGAGGGAGAGACGGACTCGCTATGGAGGCGCGACAGGTCGTCGACGTCGACGGCGGGTGTCGAGAGCCGCCGGTGGCCCGAGGCAGGCGGGGAGAGATTGCGGGGTTCGGGGCTCTGGAGGTGATCGCGGCCCTGGCTGTCGAGGGATCCAGGCACGGCGGCGAATGTGGAAGCCATGGTCGCGCTCCTTGAGCGAGGGGACAGCAGCGGGTATAAATGAGGTGTAAGACGGAGGGAGTGCCAGAGGTCGGTCAGGCCGCAGGTGGATGCGCTGGGGAAGGTGAGGTGAGGTCACAGGCTGGGCAGCATGTTCCCAGGCGGGCTCGCAGCACTGGCTCGAGGCCACCTGGTTAGTGCCTTGGTACCCCGAGTGGTACCTGGAGCAGGAGCAGGGCCAGCAAGTGGTGAGGCTGCCTTGGACGGGACGTGACGGGGGTGGTCGCGACGGTCGCGACGGTCGCAAGACAGTGGTGGTGCTGGTGGTGTCGTGGAGAAGCCTGGCAGAAAGAGGCTGAAGTTGGGATCGAGGCGCTTATGACCTGTGGCTACGAAGTACCTTGGGTACCTACCTCCTAGGCAGGGGCCTCGCTGGTCGGAGCACACCATGCAAGCGCCTCCAATACCACCCAGATGGGCCCCAGAAGTCAGATGGGTAAGCTCGTAGATGATGCTTGCGCCAGCTGCGATGTCGTGTCGCCGAGTGCTGCTTGCGCTGTGCTGCGTTGGACAGATGGCGCCGAGAGTGGAAGCAACCGGGCAGGCAGGCGCCGTCACGGCAACACAGAGGACTGGCGACGCGGAAAACACACTGGGACATGAAGCGACGAAATGGATGAGATGAGGCTCTTGGTTGCAGGCCCCTCCCCAGGTGGGTGGGTTTTGGGTGGGTTTATTAGACTCGGTGCCTGCCACAGTGGCGGAGGAATCCATGATCCATCAGCATCAACGGGCAGCTCTCAGGATGCTGGTGTCGTTTCCATGTCCGTATCCGTACATCTCCGTCACCAGCATCGGCCGCATCGTTACACTGCATCTCCCTCGACCCGAACATGCCATCCGTTTCTCGTGCGGCTGCCTACAGCTCCGGCACGGAATACCTGGACGAGATGGCTGCTTTCTGCCAACCTCCCACCTCCACCTCCGCCAACCCAACATACCAACATACGAGACTACCTACCTCGGTCCCGCACGTCCGACGGCTGATGAGCCGCCTGTCTGGCATGGCCCGAACAGCTCCGAAGCATCGCACCGCCTTGACTGGCTGCAATCTGGGCTGAGCTGCACACCCAGTCCGCCTAGCCTCAGCGAGAACGCCTCACGGCGAGGCGCCACGATGGTAGCGGGGTACCCCGCCGCAGCCCGCCGACAGGTGTGGACCCGAGTACCCTCGCAACGCCGCCCGAAGCCCCGGACACGACCCAGCCTGGCGGTCCATTTCATCGTCGGACTGCCACGAGGCTTATTCGACGCCAGATGGCGCGCCACCTGCCCTGCAACGCCTTGCGCCATGCGTCTCGCGTCTTCCAACGCCAGCCCAACAACTGTGGGAAGCGCCCGATAAGCCAGCCCAGGGGTTTCGTCGCGCAGAACGATTTCCCCGGGCATCCACAAGCCCAATCAACGGGCGCTCGTCGTGTGATGTTGCGGTGCTGCCATCAATATCAGCCGACTCGAGCTGGGCACCACCACTGGCCAGCATCGAAGCAGTGGAGAGGCCGCGCTTCTCTCGTGACGATCCCGACTCACACTCGGTCTCATATCGGTATTGGACGAGCAGGCACCAATCACCTCTCCATCGGCGCAGTCTGTCTGAAGCTTGCTGCGGCTGACGCGCGAGTCGCGTCGCGGTGCCACCATGCCGAGTTCGGAGTCGTGACCAGCAGCTTGTCCGTCAGCACTGCCTGCATCGAGGGCAGATGTCCACGGTTGGCCTCCGCGTCAGGCCATTAAATTAATGATTAGCGGTAGCCGGCGGCTGTCTTGTCGGCTGCACTATAATACTACACGCCCATTCATCCAGCCCTAACGGCGCGTGCCGAGACGGACCAGGCACATTTCCATCAGCCGCAGCAACGCAAGGCACATTACCATGTTTTGACTCTCCCTTTAGACGTCGTGGTCTCGCCCAGCGCGGAGCTGAAGCTGCTCGATCGGGATGCCACCGCAGCAAGAACGCGAAGTGTCGGACGCATCGAAGGCAATGACATTCAACGGCCAAGAGACGTCAACAACAGACAAGGCCATCTTCAGCAGCCTTGGAGACGGCCACGTGATGCCCGACGTCGCCGTCTCCTCAACCCCGTACCTTAAGGTAGACTGAGCAGTTTAGAGCGAGCCTGGCCTAAGCTGTTCCGCCCGCCATTGCTGCATGATTCTGCCTCCTGCATCATTATACCACGGGCATTCACCGTTTTTGACGGCCAGCTAGTCGGTACCTAGGTACTTTGAGGGCATTGACCAGAGACATTTCGCCTTGTAACCACCCTTGTAGTTTGTGTTATTTCTTCAAGGATCTATTCGCCTTCAACTGGATCTTGAGCACCATCTCGTTTTCATCCCTCCTTGCCTGTTCTACATGCTTTTTGCCCCTCAAAACCATAGCTCGCTGCTGCGCCACTGGCAAGTGCATGAGACTTCTCCGATCTGAATCCCGCAAACTGGCAATTTGGTTGAGAATGGTGGCTTCACGTCTTGCAACTCTCTTCGACTTCGACTGCGACGGCTCGCCGTGGTCGGGAGTTGACTCCGGCTCAGGCTGAGAGATGCCAAACGATGTACGAGGTTGGCGTATTGAAGAGGCGCCTGCAGCTTCTGTGCGTGGTATTCCGTGTCGGGGGAGGCGTGGTCTTCCTTGCGTTCGATGCGACAGGACCTTCCCTGATGGCAGGCGCATGGATTTGTCCATGTCGACAAAGGTAGCATTTGAGCGCCCTGGCTTAGCGTCCTCTCTCTCGCCATCGCTGTCTTCAGAGGCAGAGTTAAAGTCGTAAAAGTCTCTGAACTCAGAATCTTCGTTCGATATGTCGATCTTGCAGTGCCCTTTGCCTGTCATGTGTTGCTGCGCTGCCTGGACGTTGCTGCGCTGGGAACCGCAGTACAAACACTCGAAGTACCCGAAGATGACGAGATGGAAGTACTCGATCAGGGTTTCGGAGTCGACTATCAGACGGTCTCCATCGGGTATCAAGAGACCATGCCTCTCGAACATATGCTCGAGATTCTCATCGAGGTCTGTGCTGCGGCATTTGCAGAAGAGGCACTGCGCAGGTTCAAATTGGACGTCCGGCTTCCGCGCATCTAAGCTACCTTCGTCGACGGACAGCAAGGACAAGCCGTCTTCAATGTGCCTGATAGAATAGTGAGAGTAAACTCAATAACGAGACCATACTCAACTAACGTTGTATCACTTGCTTTGTGACAGTCTCCGTAGTTCAGATCCAGATCATCCTCCTTCTTCTCGAGAGAAACAAAAGCCTCGGAGCTCGAGCTTGGCGATAACTTGTCTTCATGCCGTGCGCCTGAATTCCCAGTCATGTTCGTGATAATATTGCGCAAAAAATTCCGTGTCGTTCCAGCGAGGTGCTAGTCATGAATTGCGCACCGGGAGGAAGTCCAACGGTCGCAGGCAGCCAGATATGGCTCCTCGGGGTAATCAGTTTATGTACTTTTGGGTGACGCGAGACAATAGCGAATCAGATTGGATCAACCTGAAAAGGGAAGAGGGGAAGCGGGAGGGGCGCAGAGTATAGTAGTAGTCACATCCAGGAGGGTGGTGGTTCATGCTAGTTTACAATGTTGGGTGTGCGTGTATCGTGCGCTGTGGCCATCTGAGCTGGCCTGTAGAAATATCTCGCACACGCAATGTCTATGGACTGTTGGGCTTCAAGTCAATTTCCATCAAGAGTCTAAGTTAGGTATAGGGATAAGCCGAGGGATCGTTCGACGCGCATTTGCCCACGGCGCCACCATCGCCAAACCCCTTAAAAGGCGGAGCCCGGTGATCTCTCGCCCACTCTTTAATCTTGAACGTGTAAGTTGCGTGCCAGCAGGCGGGTTGAGAACACGGTGCTTGGGCAGGTGCCTTACCTTTCCAAAGTCGTTGCAGGGAGACAGTATTCCACATTTCGATATTGTTCTTAGGACTAGTAATAACTTATGATGTGTCACGGGATAGAATTTTGGGAGGGCAAATTCTTCTACACGTATCTTCCAGAGTCAAAACATGACGCACAAAGTTGCCAGAATGTAGTCCAGAAACTTTGACAGATGAGTTTTCTACATCAGCGTGAACGACGAGGAAAACTGGTGTTGCTGTGTCATTCTCGTCTGACCAACGTATCCAAGATCATATCCTACATACCCGGCTGTGAAATAAATGACGGTTCATGTTCTACTGGTGCGAGTCTTTGTTTATTGTGATTTAAACTGACAACATTTTCTCTAAGCTCAAGTGCTGGGTCGAGATGATGCCTCCTCATTCTGGTCACTTGCCAAAGCCAAGCGCAACCATCGAGACGTAGCCTCCTCACGAGGCTCCATCGTCCTCGCTTGCGCCGCCGCCATCCGGGAAAGCTGCGCCTGAGAGCTGTTAGATGCCAAGCACGCCCGCAGGGAGAGAAAATACTCACCAAATCCAGGGTGGATAAAAGTCCGGGCTGATACATGTCCACCCTGCGGTCCTTGGCCCAGTTGTCGATGGCAGCCCAATTTCTACACGTATGCGGCATCATGTCCGCGCGGCATCATGTCCGCATGTGGCATTGGGTCGTTTTGCCTCCAATGCCAGATTGATAGGCCGACGTCCGCATGACACAAGGCTGACTGCCGTACATAGTTGAAGCAGTGGTCTTGGGGCACGCTGGTCAGCAAAATGCGGCAGGCACTCTGCAAGGGCAGGATTTATAATACTAACCGCGGTGTCGCTCTCCCTCAGCAGTTTCCGCTGCGGTCGAGTTCGGGTAGAAGTAGTCCGGATATATACTCCAGCGAATGAGTTTCTTTTTGCGAGATTGGGATGATCAGCATCTTGGAGGCCCCGTCCAGAGATGATCCTCGTCCGTGATGAAATCCCGAATCTTGTGGGTGATGACATTGGAGAGAGGGGCTACAACTGATACTCGTGTCAGACTGGCAAGCAAGAACATGAACGGACTAACACTACACTTACAGTACATCAGTTCGTTCGACTAAGAGTGCCAGGACTGGAGACGAGTTGCTCAGTGCTGGATTTGGTGACCGGCAAGTAATGAATCTGATCAGGGTGCGCCGGGTAGTGTGTAATGCTTTGCTCAAGCACAGAAGGCTGAGAAGTCCTCTCTGCCTGTTGCAGGAGAATCTTTGGGCGGTTCGCCGATTCCACGACCTACACCCTGGAGTTGCTCTATCATGACGTGAATCCCTCCAGCTTGACATTTGTCCAAATTCGCTTGGTTGATGAGTCATACGGTGTGTTGGCTGGTGACCCGTCGGACGTCACAACTCACAAAGTTCGGACTCTTGCATGGACTGTGACCGGTCCAATCGGCCAATGCGCCACCGCCCATGCGTATCAGGTAATTAGTAACTGGAAATCCTTCTCGACTTGGGAACCCGTCGAGGCGGGCGCTTTTGTGAGTTTGTCCCTTATGCTGTGCGCAGTTCAAGCGAGCTCCGTGTTGGCATCGTTCTCTCTTTGCCATGAACGCGACATTGGACGCCACATTTGGCCCCCAACTGGGAGGGCAGTTCGATTTTACCCTCGTCTTTGAGCAGAGCATTTTCTCTATTGGCCCGTCCGCCGTGCTGCTGGCTGCCTCGCCCTTTCGGATCGCCGTTCTGACGCGAACGAAGCCGAGCTTCGAGGCCAGCACCTTGCTCTGGACCAAGCTGGTAAGGCTTTCAACATTGATCCGATGCCGCGCCGCTGCTAACACGGCAAGGTTGCGATACTCGTCCTTTTCGGCCTTCAGCTGGCCAACTTGGCGCTATGGAGCACCTCGTCTTCGACCGGTCACACTCAAGTCGCGGTGGCGGCTGCTTCTCTCGCAGTCGCCGATGTCATCGCGATGGGGTCGCTGCTCTACGCGGAGCATCGCTACTCTTACTCGCCGTCTATGCTGCTGAGCGTCTACTTGTCCATCACGATCCTCCTTGACGTTGCCAATGTTCGCTCGCTCTTCCTTCGGGGCAACTTGGATGCCGTCGGTGCGGTCACCTCAGCAGCCCTTGCATTGAAGCTCCTGATCCTCGCGCTCGAAGAGGTTCCCAAACGGGGACCCGCTGTCCTCGGGACGTCCAAGGAGATTTCGAGTGGCTTGTGGAACCGCTCTGCATTCTGGTGGTTGAATTCGACTTTTCGCCAGGGCTACAGGGCCTTCATCCAAGTCGACGACCTGTCTCGCCTGGACCACCAACTGGACCCTCACCATCTTGCTTCGAGACTGCATCAAGAATGGAAATCGGGTATGTCGTCAGCATCGCCGGCCGGATCCTTTTCTGACTCAATTCACAGTTGATAAATCCGGCAAGTATTGCCTGGCGTTTGCGACCTTCGATGCATTCCAGGCGTCTTTCTGGACTGCCGTTATACCAAGGCTGTGTTACAGCGGCTTCAGCTTCGCCCAACCTTTTCTCATTAATACAATCGTCGACTTTATCGGTGCTCCGACGCCGGATCGCTCCCAGGGCGTGGTGGGGGGTCTCATTGGGGCCACGGCGTTGATATATCTTGGAATCGCAGTACGTTTTTGGCGCCGAAGCCGTGAGCCTGTGCTAAGTCGATGCCCGCAGTTCTCCAGATGCCACTACATGCATCACACTTTCCGTCTAATCACGTCCGTCCGCGGTGGGCTTGTGGCCCTCATTTTCGCCAAAGTCGTTGATCTGGAGGCTGCCACGGCCAAGGAATCTGCTGCCGTGACTCTGATGAGCACCGATATTGACGGCATCGCCAGCGGCTTGCAGAAGATTCACGACATCTGGGCCAGCGTCATCGAGTTGGGCTTGGGAGTCTACCTGCTGCAACGGCAAGTCGGCGCAGCTTGCTTCCTGGTACTGGTGCCTGCTGTCTGTACGTGCGATCCTCGCGGTTAATGGTCTTTGACCCCATCTGACGACGAATGCTCCCAGTGTCTAGCCTCGCGACTGGCAAAGTTGCCAGAGGGATGGGGCCTGCCAGGATGCTGTGGAATTCCAAAGTGCAGAAACGAGTCTCGACTACCTCCTCGACTCTGAGCCAGATCAAGGGCGTTAAGATGATGGGACTCGCGGGTCGCATTTCTAATCTCATCCAGTCTCTTCGAGTCACCGAACTCGACTCTTCCAAGAGCTTCCGTTTGTTCTTTGTCTGGATGAACATGATAGGTACAATTTGCAAGCCTCAACCCAAGCGGCCCTTGTTTTGCTGATGTGTAATCTCGCAGCCAATCTGTCTGACCAACTGACTCCTATCATGATCATTGCTGCGGCTGTTTTCTGGACCAAGGATGGTCAAAATCTCAGCGTCGCCGAGGCGTTTACCTCACTATCGGTTGTTGCCCTTGTCTCAACTCCAATTGTCAACATCATTGCGGCTTATCCTACCTTTGTTGCTGGTTTGGCTTGCTTCAAGCGCATTCAGGCTTTTCTGCTGTGCGCCGAGAGGAACGACTACCGCCTCGTTGCTTGCTCCCCCCGAGACAGTACCTCCAATCATGAAATGAAACCCGATGGTGTCGAACTTGAAACAATTCAAAGGCCTGACGTACCGCGCGACGCCGGACCAGACGAGGCAAGACCGGCCATCAGCATTGAGGACGCTTCGTTCTCCTTGCAGGATGGCAACGACGCAGTCCTCGAAAACATCAACATGACGGTACGAAAATCGAGCCTTACCATGGTTGTAGGGCCGGTCGGTTCGGGAAAGTCGGCACTCTTAAAGGCAATTCTTGGTGAAGCTCGAATTCTGAGTGGTTCGGTGCGACTGGATTGTGGCCCGGTGGCATACTGCGACCAAGCGGCGTGGTTGCGTTTGGGATCCATCCGGGACAACATATTGGGACCGAACGTTGTTGACGAGACATGGTACCGAAAAGTCCTCTGGGCTTGCGCCCTGGAAGAAGATGTCGCCCAACTCGAGGACGGAGACCAATCTCTCGTTGGAAGCGCGGGCACTGCTCTGAGTGGTGGCCAGAAGCAGAGAGTGGTATGTGCCTCTGAGTCGCGGACCCCCTCCCAGAGGATGTGCTAATGAGTGGGATGCTTCTAGGCTCTAGCGAGAGCCGTCTATGCTCGGGCCCCCCTTGTTTTGCTAGATGATGTCTTTAGTGCCCTTGATCGCAGCACATCTCTCGATGTTTTCACCCGCTTACTAGGTGACGACGGACTATTGAGGAGGGAACGCACAACCGTTTTGCTGGCTACTCATGCGCGTAAGGCTTCTTCTCTACCTCTCAGCACTACCGAGAATTTGATTTGGTTAACCCCAAGCTGACTGTGTCTAGTGGAATATTTGCCCTCCGCAGACAGCATCATCATGCTGGATCAAGGCGGCGCCATGGTCGAACCTGCAGCGTATGAGGAGCTTCGAATTAGTGAAGACTACCTGAAATCCCTCAGGACCGGAGAAGAGAAGGATCAATTATCCAGATCAGATGGCCCAGCGGACAAGCCCGCCGCAGACAAATGTCAAGGCAAAGGCTCCGCTCAGAATGCCTCTGCAGATGAACCGACAAGGAAGACTGGAGACCTGAGCTTGTACAAGTTCTATCTCAAGTCCGTTGGTCCCCTTTTGTTCGTCGGCTGGCTCGTGTTTGCTGCCGGCTACATATTCTCGGGAAGAGTACCGCGTACGTGTCATGACGCGGGTTGGGTCTGTGGTGATTTGCTAACGTTCAACCCTTTCCAGAGATATGGCTTCGCGTTTGGACGGAAAAGGGTACCGCGAATCATGCCGCAGCGTATTTTGGAGGCTACCTAGGTTTCGGCTTGCTTTGCGTCCTGTTTTCGGGAGTTTGCGTATAGTCAGTCCTGCCATTGCCGCCAACTGCAAATCTTTGGCAACTGACTCTAAGCCGCAGCTACTTCATGATTATCCTGGTCCCAAAGTCCGCTCAACACTTGCACTGGCTTCTACTCGACGCCGTCCTCGGGTATGCCACCGTCACGCATGAATAAGCGTTCGCTGATGGACTCTTTAGGGCACCGCTGGGCTTCTTCACCACAACGGACGTCAGCACAATCCTGAACCGGTATGTGCATGCAGTTGACGGCATCTACCACCTAGCACACATGCTCACGTCTTTGCAGATTCAGTCAAGACATGACCTTGGTGGACCAAGTCCTTCCCATGGCTGCGTTCACGACAACATTCGGTAGGCAACCAATCCACCCACGGACACACTGCAAAGCTCATTATCTGTGTGCGCCATCTCAGACGTGTACAACGTGCTTGCAGGCGCTGCACTCATAGCATCAGGCGCAACCTACGTCGCAGCCATCATTCCATTCTGCTTTCTGGCCATCTACGCCATCCAGAAATTCTACCTTTGCACGTCCCGCCAAATGCGACATCTAGATCTGGAAGCCAAGTCTCCGTTGTATCGACTGTTCACGGAAACCACCGCTGGTATCATCACGGTTCGTGCATTTGGCTGGAAGCAGGAATTGATGAAGGAGAACCTGCAGCAGCTCGAGCACTCGCAAAAGCCGTATTACATGATGTACGTAAAAGTACCCTCCCTTCCAGGGGATGTCTTCTGGTATCGGTTCCATCTGCCTGGCACTTCAAAACGAGCGCCCTTGGGAACTGCAGACGACGGGCGTGACTAACCGAGCACGACGTAGGTACTGCATCCAACGATGGCTGAATGTAGTTCTCGACGTCTTCGTTGCGGCCATCGCGATTGTGCTTGTCGGGTTCGCACTGGGCTTCTCCAACACGGCAACGCAGGGGTCCATTGGGCTTGCCCTGCTGAATGTCATGGAGTTCAACCAGAGCCTCTCAATGCTCATCAACTCGTGGACCGGACTGGAGACTTCTCTTGGCGCCATCGCCCGGCTCAAGAGTTTTCTTGCCGAGACCAAAGCAGAGGCCCTGGACATGGAAGACGAGACGCCGCCTAGCGAGTGGCCGCAAGGAGGTTCCATTCAGATGACGGGCGTCACGGCAAAGTATAAGTAAGTCAAGTCAGTCTCCGGCGGAGATGGTGAGCGAGCCAGCTGACCATGCTACAACACAGCATCGGCGACGTCCAATCGCAGCCTGCACTTCGCAACGTCGACCTGGAGCTGCGGCCAGGGCAAGACGTCTTGATCGTCGGCCGGACCGGCAGCGGCAAGTCGTCTCTCATCCTCACATTGTTGCACTTGCTCGAGCTGGAGTTGGGGCGCATCACCATCGACGGACTGGACACGTCGCGCATTCCCCGTCAGGCTCTCCGCTCCCGCATTGTCACAATCCCCCAGGACCCCGTCGCGCTCCCCGGCTCAGTGCGCTACAACCTCGCCCAGTTCTCATCGGGGGAAGCAGCATCAGCCGGCGACGGCGAAAGAGAAGACGAGGCCATGCAGCACGCGCTAGCACGCGTCGGCCTCTGGGACACGGTGAGCAAACGAGGCGGTCTCGACGGCGAGCTCGACGACGTGGGGCTCTCGGGTGGGCAGAAGCAGCTCTTCTCCCTCGCGCGGGCGCTGCTCGCGGTGCAGAACAAAACGGCCGAGGGCGGCATCGTGCTCCTGGACGAGCCGACGAGCAGCGTGGATGAGGCGACGGATGTGGACATGCGGAGGATTGTGAGGGAGGGCTTTGCCGGGCACACCATCGTGACTGTTAGCCACCGCTTGGACGCGGCCGGCGATGCCGACGTGGTGGTGCGCATGGTGGGTGGCAGGGTGGCCGAGGTGACGAGAAAGGAATCGTCGAGATGAATGGAGATGAAGGCCTGCATGTACTCCGTAGGGGTGTCACCTTGGCGACCGTTTCTCGACCCCGGTTCATCTCCGTTTCTCGACTCCGGTTCATCTCCGGTTCATCTCCGTTTCGCCGTGCCACCGTCAGCAGACGACAGGACGTGCACAACTCTGCATAGTTCCGAGCGGCGCAAGAGCGGCGACGGCACTAAACCCGATTCACCCAGCACAACCTCGGGCCCACGGCTCCTCCACCTCCTCCGTACATCTGCACACAGCCGTCCCATGAGACATATGCGCAGCCTGTCCTGAGCCGACCTCATGTTCCAGGTTGGTCTGACGAGGGCGAGCCCCGGCCGGGCTTCTTTGTCCATGAGCGCACACTGACTGTTCACGCCGCAGCCGCACCCAGAGGAGCATCTGCACCTGCGGCTCCATCGAGCGCGCTCCGTCGTGTTGACGACGGAAGAGTAAGCCTCGCTGGATGCCATGCTCCCACGAGGACTCGTTCCTGACGCCCGCCCCCAGGCTCGTCGAGATCCGCGCCGCCCAGCGCACCTTTGAGGGCGCCTACATGCGCACCGCCCTCGGCCAGTTCTCCTTTGCGCTCCTCATCCTCAAGATCTTCACCTCCGAGTTCTACGCCATCGGCGCCCTCTTCGCCGCCTACGGCGCCGCCGTGCTCGTCGTCGCCGTCTACCGCCGCTACCAGGGCCACCGCCAGTTCTTCACCGCCGAGTCCGCCGACGGCGTCGTCCGCCGCAAGTTCAAGACGAGCGGCGACACCGTCGTGCTCATGACGGCGCTGAGCCTCGGCGCCTACGCCACCCTGCTGGTCCTGACGTGGAGGCTCGCTGGGTAATGTGCAGTCGCTTGATGGTGACATGTCATGGCATATGACGCGCAGCGGGTTGGTTGGCCTTGAGATCGCGTCTTTTGTCCCATTTAGCCCTGTGCCACTGCTTGCCGTCGTAGAGAGCAAGTACGCAGACGCAGGGACACCCTGCCCCATTATCCATCTCTCTCAGCTCCCGCTGATACGGTATGCTCCCGAGAATCGTCATCTTGTACCTCATCAAAACACAACACCTTGCTTTTGGCTGAAGTTTCATGCTCCTTGGTCGTGGAATGTCTCGCAATCCATGCGCGGACGTCGTTGCATCGAGCGACCCCTGGTATAGAGGGAAGACGTGGTCTATGTAAGTATGGCTAGATGTGAGAGAAAAAGAGGGGGAAATCGCTCTAGCCAAAACTCAGGCATTAAGAGGAGAAAGGGGTACTTTCCGGCAGAGCGTCTTTTCCCTTCTTTATTCCTCACATCTATCCTCACACGGATCGTCTTTACCTTTATTCCTGGGCAGGCCCTAGCATCAAGAGGCGAAAAGGAGCACTTTCGAACAGAGCGCTTTCCCCCCCCTTTATCCCGCACATCTATCCTCACACGGACCGTCTTTACGTTCGTTCCTAGGCAGACCCTAGTATCGAAAGGAGAAAAAGGGCACTTTCAGGCAGAGCTTTTTTCTATGGTACAGGCCCAACTCATAGCCCATCCTTGGAAACAGGCGGCCGATGTCAGAGCTGAGACTCGACCGCGGTGCAGCTTGCTCACTGGCTTCACCTACCCCGTCAAGGTTCGTATAGTATCCGGTGGGCGCAGCAGGAATCTTGCCATGGCTTCACCACCACCGCCCGCCCGGCCTCGTGGCTTCACATCATTTTCCCCACACAGGAACTATTCAAGGACATCGCTTTGTCCGACTCTGGCATCGCGGAGAACGCCTTCTCCACGTTTATAGGGGTGCGCTCCGTCGGTGTAAGTCAAGACGGTGGCCATGGTCGCGGGAATCGGGCACCTCCGCTTAATACCCGCCAACAGAGATGATGTCTTCGCCCACCACGTGTCTCCGGTGTCGACGTTGTTGTATATTCAGAGTCATGGCCAATTCGTGTTCAACCGCGATCCATCGTTCGGCCCAACCGTTCAGTCAGCCAGGCCGCCACACCCCTGCTGCTTGCCAAAGCTTGATCCATGTGCTCCTCAGCCTCATACTCCCACTTCATCATGTCTTTTATGTCGCGTTTCAAGCCCGCTAATCTCCAAATGTTGTCGAATAATTCAAACATGGCCAACCCCAGGAGTTCTGGCACCAACCACACGCTCATCGGTAGTCTCTCGTGGCAATGAGGAATGGCCCGAATGGGGACAAGGGTTTCCCGTGCGATTGGCCCATCACAAGGCTTGGCCGTAATATTGAGCGCGTTGGAACTGGCCCCGTTATTCCCCTTCAAGTAGTGTGTTGCTGCCAATCGTTGCATCTGTTGTGGCTGCCAGTCCCCCAACAGCTGAGGTCTTTCGATCGCCCATGTCACGCAGAGTAGTACGCATCCGATGGTGCTTGAGTCGCAGTCGTTTGTGGACGCTGCTCCTCCAGCCACATCTGTTGACTTCCCCCGGGCTTGTCGTCCTGCCAGGGGCCAAACACGACTGTGTTTTTTGCGTACGAGTTGTGTCCGTGTGACAGCATTTGTTGTTGCCATGCTTCCGCATTGGATGGAAGAGTCCCAGCCATCAGCGGTGTCTGGTTTTCCAATCCTGCCACTGAACCGGACGCCATAGTTGCGACTGGCGCTCCAAAAGGCTGTGGATACATGTCGGAGTAGTTGGACGGCCGACGTTCGAACGGCTGTCCCTGACCCACGGGAAGATATTGCACCTGCTGATGGCTCCCCGTGCTTTCGCCGCTGTACGACATCGAACGGACTGGGGGTGGAAAGTCAGACCACGCCATCTCGTCATGGGATCCGGCTTCCGAGGTTTCCGAAGCCCAGGTCGCGGATGTTGTTGACGACTGCGTATATGGAGAGAAC
Organism: Tolypocladium paradoxum; assembly: GCA_002916505.1. NCBI lineage: Eukaryota > Fungi > Ascomycota > Sordariomycetes > Hypocreales > Ophiocordycipitaceae > Tolypocladium > Tolypocladium paradoxum. The sequence continues at coordinate 134,175 of PKSG01000314.1, read as the reverse complement.
TGCGTGCTCATGGGCGATTCGGCCGGGTACGATTGCCAGGACATGTTGAGGTTTTCCGGTTTCGACAGAGCAGTCGCGTTCACATCTGCGGCCATCCAATTCGTGTGTGGCTGGTTTGCATAACCGTACTGGCCGCTCGAGGGCATCCCGTTCGGCGGAACTGTGCACGTACGTTAGCAACTCTGGCAAACACGCTCTCCGCTCTCCAATCTCTCCCCCACAGTGGATTCTAACCTTTGACATCGGGCGGGAAGTATTCGTCACCGGCCGTTTGTAACTTGCCGCCTTGGGCAATTCCAGATACGGGAGCATGCGACTGGCGCGTTGGCATCTCCCCGGGGCTTCCAGTGGCAACAGCCGGTGATGAGGTCGCTGACCCAACATTCGACCCTGCGGTTTGCCGCGCGGGGCCTCTCGAACGGTTGTCGGCACTGGGCTGTTGGTCCACGGGGTAGAAGCTGCATTCTTTTTTTAGCCGAATGCAGTTGACGCATCGATTCGGAACCTCAGGAGACGCAATGCATCGAATTTTCCGCCGACGGCAATGACCTAACACAGGGAGCATTGTTAGTGAAACTGTGCTCACACCGAAATCCTGAGTTCTCAGAGCAGCACTCACTGCAGGCAATGGAAGTTCTGTGATAGCCAAGCTTGTTCCTTTTCTTCTCCCCAGTAGCTCCAGACTGAGATTGGGTTTCCTGGGCCCCTTGCTGCTGTATCTGGGCGGTGTTTGGCGTGGAGAATGATCGCCTCAGCACCATATTGGAATTCTGCTCCTCATATGAACCTTCGGAGCCCCTGGAATCCTCATCAGCTACTGACTTATCTTGCGGTGGCACCTTGTAGCCTGGGTTGTATGCTGACTGTGACAGGTCCATTGCAGCCTCGTTGGGCGGCGGAGCAATGTATTGATAGGACACAGTGAGCGCGGCAGACTCGATTGAATCGCTGCAACCAGATTTCCAGAGCTCCGGTTTCGAGTGGATGTAGGGGGCTCTGAGGAGGGCCATGAAATAGGATTACCGTGGCTGATGAGACGTGGTATCAGCAGGTATTCGGGAAAGAGAAGTGGTGAACGACTTGAGAGTCAGCAACGGCAAAGATGCCAGGCAATGGACTATCGCAGGTGTTCAAGACGGATCCGGCAGAGCCAAGAGTTTTGTCATCTTGGAGTCCAAAGTACGTCCTCTGTCCAGATAGTACGGGGCGGCTGTCCGGTTCCCAACTTCTTCCAAGGGAGATGCAACGAGGTGGCAGATATACCACGTCTGTCCAGTCGCACCTGTGACTGAACAAGAGGCTACAGAGCCTGGATCAAAGATTAGATAAAGCGGACTCTGGAGCGGTGGACGGCCGTTCCGCCAAGGCCTTTGGCAGAGACACGAGCGTATCTCTCCCGGAATATGTTCCCGACGGGGGCTTCTGGAAGCTCGCGGCCAATGTAATCGGTCTTGGAGAGCTGCGGAATGTGGCGCTTTCAGCTGGAAGCCGAAGCCCAAGCTCTTCAAACTCGGGCCCTAGAACAAAAAAGATGCGTATTGTCGCCACAATCCTGCCCGTGGGGTCGACGGTGGTGGGGACAAGGCGATTGATGCCGGGCCAGGGCTCGCGCAGTTGGGAACTTGGTTCAGGCCCGGCAGTGCGCGAAGTTATGGCAACGACCAAGGAGCGGGCGGTTCCCTGCTAAGGTACGCGACGGCCTGTCGCTGGAGGCGAACGGGGGTGGCGAGAAACGGACGACGAGGGTGCTCGTGGGAGTGAACAGCGTGGAAAGGGTGGCAATCTGACGGGCGTAGGCTCTGGGCGAGACGTCGATGGACCCGGTCAGGTTGAGCAACAGCGGGCGTGCAGATGGCTTCCCATTGGACATTACGGTCTGTCTCTCTTTTCTTCTCCCATGGACTGACCTTTGAGGTGTGGCTAGGGTAGAAACAAGAGCGAGATGGTGCCCAAGCGCCACGACAAAGGCTATCTGTCGGTAGCGCGTCTTCGCGCCGACGCTGGTGGTGAGTAGAACCCTGTCGAGGCAACCATGAGAAAAGCAATGTCCCGGGAGGCGCGGGCGCGTGAGTGAGACGTGGGATCAGCAGGAGGAAGAGGACGAGACGGTCGGAAGCAGCCAGCTGTGTGGAAACGGGGGAGCGACCCAGGCAATATTGGACATTCCCCCAGCCTTCAGCTCAGTACGAGTATTGCCAGCTCTGCCAACTCGGCAGGGTGGTGGTGGAGAGTGCCTAGGTAGGTAGGTATATATGACGGGAGCTCGCCTGGGCGGGGGCGAGGGATATTTCTATATAAGGGACCATTTGCCTCCGTCGAATGCGTCCGACAGACCGACAGGCCTCTGCTAGGGGCCCTGGGGCAGGCTGTGGTCGACAGAGGGTACATACAAACCATGGGTGCAACCGGACGCTGGGCCAAGCAGACTCTGCATCGGGTCCGTGAGCGTTGCGTGTGGTGTGTTCGGTAGGGTAGCCAAACAATCTCCATCCAACTCGCTGACCTTGAGCCGACAGCCTTTCCACAACGGCTCCCAGTTGATCTGGGAATGTCAGCCACGCCGATATATGGCGTAAAATCCACCCAGGCATAACGGGCATGGCGGCGACTGCTGAGGAACTTGGAACTTCCGATCAGCATTGGTGGATCCATGCTGGATGTACTTGTAAATTCATTCATCCTGCCCGTAACAAGCGTAGTTCGGACACTTTGCGAGGGATGTGTGCATGCCTGGCTGCATGCGAACCTGCTGGCAAGGATGGCACCAGGCTGCGTAACCTGCTCAGCGCTTCTCAAAAGGCTGGACAGACTGGCTCCTCGCCGATGTGGTTGGTTGCCCCCATCCCCCATCCCCCAGCCCATCGTCACTCGTACCCCTGGCACGCTGGTACTGGTGGTAGTCGTTTTAGCTGTGCAGATTGCATTGGGGGCCGGACGCAGCAGTCCCCTGGGAACATCCAGGAACTCAGACCCATCCATAGCCAGGTGCTTGTATATGTGCGAGCGAGCACCCGACGCCATGAGCCCCAGCCTCAGGCCGAAGGCGGATTGGCATCTCGGGGCCGCGTCCACGGACAGCCGACGAGACAAGATGCCGCGCATGAGGCAGGGATAACTGCGAGGGCCGAGGGGCAGGGACAATGTGCAACAGTTGTTTGTGCTCGTTCCACTTGTCCACGGAGTATCAACATCCGTATGTACGTGTCTGTATTGCATGTGTACTCGGTAGGCCTACCTGTACAACGCATCCATTGTATACAAGGGCTGGCTTGAGCCTTGATCGAGGTCGTCTGCTTCTCAGATGGCGCCAGGGACCGACTGGTCCAAGCCTCAAGCCTGTCAAGCGTGTGGATCCCGGCGGGCGGGCGGGAGTCCAAGCACAGCGCGTCGGAAGCAACCTTGTTGAAGCCCTAGGTAGGTAGCCAGCTTGTTCAATCGCGTCCCTAGCCGTCTTTGGAGCAGCCACGGATCCACCCCGTCCCGGATGCATGCTCTGCTAGGGACGCCGGCATCTGACGGTCGAGGCAGGCCTCCGGCGGGCGAGCGACCGCGTATGCATGTACCTGCGAGGCAGGAGGCCAAGGCAGCGTCGCGGACACACATCCCAGCTACACGGTTTTCGGGCTAGCATCTCTTGTCTCCTTTGCCCCCAGGGCAAGCAGGCTGCGGCACGCCTGCAGGTAGGCTGCGAGCTTCACGAGATGGCATCCCCTCATCCCATCCCAGGACGTGGACCCCGCCCTGCGTTGCATCGAAAGGCATGGACCAACGCCCGCTCTCTGTCGGTGCAATCGCAAGACGTCTTGCCAACCAACTTGGAAGAGGAATGGGATCGCCGCTTGACGATTGCCCAGAGCGGCAGGTACCTAGCTGCACACACAGGTCGTTGTGTCCAGTCGCAAAGGGTACCGTCGACGAGATTCAATTTGTCCAGGAACCAGGGTTTCGAGCCGCTAATACGCCCGCCAGTGCCTAGATCGACCGACAACAGCAGCCGTACTCGTAGCAGCATCGACGCTGGCCTTCCGGTGCAGGCAATCCCATCCCGGCAAGATCCAAATGCCCGATACTGACAGCGCGCCTCTCGCTCGCCAGCCACTCCACCCACCCCATGCGACTTGGCTTGACTGCATGGCGAAGGCTGGAATGTGACTGGAAGGTGGTGGGGTGGTTGACAGCTCGTGTACGAAGTACTTGGTACGAAGACAGAGACCTCCCCGAGAAGCCACCATGACGATGTTGGGCCTAGCCGAGAGGCGCCGCGTACGAGTACGTACGAGTATGGGAGCTGGCCAAGGCGTGCGTACTTCGTACTTGCGCGAAGCAATGAGGCAACTCGCCGCCTCTCAAGATGAGACAACAAGAGCCCATCCCAGGCGGACATGGCGGCGGAGGTACTCGCAAGGGGCGCCGTGCGGATCTGCTCCGAGCCTCCGTCTCTGCGGCCCTGTTGGTGGCAGCGTCGATTTGCAGCCGGGATGCAATCGCTGTTGCGTGGCTATTGGAGCGGTCTGTCGCCGGTCCACCCAGCCCAGAATAAACTCCATGTCCATGCCGGAGAGGGCTGAGGCTCAACTAGGGGATCATGCCGGCCCGAACCCAGACTCGCTGATGGCTGGATCATCCTGGATGGCACGGCCGCCTCCAGGCTCCAGCTCGTCGACGGGCTTGATGAGATGTCCCAATCTCTCCGCGAAGGTTTGTTGGTGATCTCTCGCCATGCCGCGCTGGCTCTCCACATGTTGTTGGCCCAGAGGGAACCGGGGAAGACATCCGCCGTGCGCTAATGTTGTCGAGGTGCGTCTCGCGAGTGTGGTCGAGAGGCCTCGTGGGGGCGATTGGGTGTCCCACCGCTGTCCCTGCCTGTCCTGCCTGTCCTGCTTGCGGCTTGCCCTGCTTGCTTGCCCTGCTTGCCTTGCCTGCATCAGACCACCATCGTCTCAAGCCCAGCCCACTCATATACCTAGTCGACGGAGCGTCTAATAGCAGGCGGCCAAGGTCGCATGCCCATTGGGTGCAGAAGGGCTCGGCCGATACGATACGACCAATATTAATACTGCCGGGTCGAGGCAACGGCGGCGGCGACCATCGGCTGCTCGCGCCTCTGCAGCCAGGGCGTCTGCTCGCCTCCGCATGTTGGGAGTCATCTTCAACACCTGCGGATGCTCGTCTGTAGGTCGAACCTACATGTGAGCGATTGCGAGGTGCTGGAGCACGTGCTGCACATCGGCGAGTGACGGACGACCGAGGCAGGCACCTCAGCCAGGGCCCAGGGCCCAGCCCAGCCCCATCTGCCATCCGTCACACTCTAGCCGATGTCGTACAACACCACAGCCTCCTCGACGTTCCACGGTTTGCTGCCCCCGTGGCCCACGCACAGCTACCTACTTGTAGCTGAGCACAGCAGCACAAGCGCTGTCACTGTCACTGCCACTGACCCTGGTTACAGGCGCACGCACCGTGCTGAGAGCGCTGCGCTGCAGATGCATGGACACAATCCCACACCGGTCTGGGTCCATCCCATCCGCCACCAGCCACCCAGCGATGCAGCGCTCCTAATGCATCTCCGAGGATGGCGTCCCACTTGCGCATAAATATGGTATGGTCTCGGAGCGTTCATGGCATGTTCGTTCTACGACGGAGGAAGTACTGCTGATGCTCGCATGCAGTACTCCGTATACCTTACCTAGCTCGTACGCGCGTCGTACTCGCACGCATGCGCAGCCGCGACAAGGCTGTGGCGGGCAGCGATTAACTCTGTCCACACGGCCACGTCCAGCCGTCTAGCGCGCCCGTCTGTGGCCATCAAGCACTTATTCTCCGAAACAAACATGGACTCGCGTGTCCCGCGACGATGCCTTGCGTTTGCCTCTTGCTCGCCTGGAAAGCGAAGCCATTCGTCGGCCACGGCACATGAAACCTCATCTTGGCAGGGACACACGTACGAATGCGGACCATGGCTGCGGGTATTGCCATCCCTGCGACACTCGGAGGCGTGGCCCCAGTCCTTTCCCAGGTGCTTCACTGATAGATAGGTCTATAAGTGCAACTGGACCAGCAGTCGATGCCATCGTGACACCAACGACACACTCCTTTGGCTTCGGCTTGAAGATCTGGACTGCGCTGCAACGTCTCACCACAAACGTCCATTACAATATCACCTCATTCTGGACCAAACTATGAGAAGACTCTGCTCTCCGAACCCAGTCCTGGCTGTTCCTACTCGTCGTAGCACGAGCAAATGGAGCAAAAGACAGATGGAGCCCACATCGTGTCCGTTGGGAGCCGAAGGAGATTGCCTATCTACGGAGCGCGGCGGATGGCGCAGACTGCTGGCGGTCCACCGCCAGACAGACCAAGAGGCAGCCCGTGACAGTGCGGAGCAACTGACAAGTCCTCGTACTCCAAGATGTGATGGTCGTTGTGCGACTCTACTGAGGTGGGCTGCGGTTTATTGTCCCCCGCGCTAATTAATCGTCAACGCCATGTTGGGGCAAGTTGCAGAATGCAGATGGATCCCTCATCCATCCATGTCGCGTCTCCGCTCCGCTCGTCGACTTCAATTTTCTCTAGAGTCATGCGTTGCCCCGTTCCCTTGCAGACAGCTCGAGTTCAAACGCTCTCGCGCTCCTTGCCCTAGGGACTTTTTCCACCGTTTGATATCCACTCCGACTGGAGTGCGTGCGTGCTTCATCCATGCAAGCTCGAGCTCGGAGATGGAGCTTTTTTTTTTTACATCTCACATTCTGGTCAGGGTATGGGAGAGCATACTACTACTCGATCCGTGATGTTATTCAATGGGCCGAGTGGAGAGCATCACTCGAGGTCTGGATGCGTCTGACGAGTCATTGTGCGTTCCTTGATGACCTCGCACAGCAGCAAGCGGTCAATTGCCCGCCGATCAAGCACCATGGCTCTGTGAACGGTGCAACTGCTCTGGCTCCCTATCGCAGAGCTCCGTATTCCCATGAAGTAGCTCTCCTGGACGCCATTCGTGCGCCCTTTCTTTTGCGTATCGTCCAATCCCCGCTCCCTATTGACGAGCATCCTGGCAGCCTTGCTCAGCTACCCGAAAGTGCAGGTTATCAGCCTCAGCTGCCTAGGCTACTAAGGTATGAATCGATTTCATGGGGAGTTCCAGAGTGTGATTGCGGGAGGGTTGCGCATCCGTTTGCTACCTAGGCTAGCAAATTTCAAAGGCCGACCCTGGAATGCCGTTGCTTTTGCCCCATAGCGCAGGGTCTCAGCCTTCCCGCGCAGTTCCGTTCGATGAGAGAATAAGCAACTTTAGCTCCTTCACATTAAACACTAGTTCAACCGAGGCCTGGCAGAGGCCACAGGCAAACAGAGTAGCAAGTCGGCGAGGGACGAGACTTAACCTTCGATCCAAGCCGAGACATCGTTAGAGAGGCTCTTCACTGTGTTTCAATGTGAAGCGTACGAAGAATGGTCGGCTGTATCGGACTGGCCGGCTATCCCAGCAGTATACAATGTGACCGCCTCGCACCTCTTCTGGTCTGGTGTTAACCTCGCGGTGTCTCCTCTCTTCCCTCCCCCGCCCTGCTCCACAGACGAAGATCAACGCACATTAGCTTTGGGCGTTGCAATCCCTCCCAAGAGGATGTTCACCCTGCGCCATGACCGCTCTTGTGGCCGGATTTATGCCCGTTGTGGTCTCCCAGTAAGGGGCGTCTGTTTGTCAGGGGACTTTCATGACATGTGCGCCTTGTTGGACAGATGCACATAGACAGCGCAGCTAGCCACAGGCACGGTTTTCTGAGACAACAGCGCACAAAAGAAACAACTTGCGCAAGAAACATGCGGTGAACCGAGGATTTCCAAAGCAGTGTTGCAATCAGGCGTGCTCTGTTAGATCTGCCGCTCCCCGAGCCAGAGGCCGGAGGGCCAACGCATGGCGTTCTACGATGAGGACGCAACAACTTAGCGAAGACTGACCACCAAGAAGCCATCCAACCTCGGCAACAGCTTTCAAGGCCAATCTACATGACCGAGAAATATTCACGGAGAACGCCGACTATGGTTAATTACAGCCTCGATGATATGGCCGCATTATGCTCAGCACCATCAATGTGTTCGTACTCGTTCGAAGCCGAAAGCATGGTCACTGGCACCTACAAGCCAAACTATCCTCCACCATGCCCATCTGCTCTCGGATGGCATAGGTCTTACATTTGAGAGACCTTCGGTGTCGGTGGCTACGAGCGGTGTCCGTTTCACTCTAGGGTAGGCGGCCAGTGGACCATCGCACGTCGGAATACCGGCACGCGATGCGTTTTTGAAGAGAGCGAGGTTGAAAAATGAAACAATATTAGCCCCCTGGGAGACGCTTGAAAATGAGCGTGCAATGACACTTGTAAAAACGACATCGGAGCATGAGAAGGGGAGAGTGGTACCCAAGGTATGCTCGAACGCCAGCCCTCTTTGACAAGCCATGCCGAGCAGCCCGAGTTGAGACGAAAAGCAGAAGCCATCTGACACATATTCAGCAATCCTTTTATAGAAAGAATGAAGCGTCATCTGCATATTTTGACGGCCCAGCGAAGTATACCGCACACTAGCGCTGCGCATTGGGCGATGCAACACCTGTCACCCAGACATCTGTCAGACCCCTGAGGTCAACGACATGAGACCGACATCTACGAGTAACCCAACCAGACTATATAGGTGTGAAGCTAGAGCTCCCAAACTTCGGTGCTTCGATGGGGCGCACGGGTCAGTCAGACTCTACACTGTACAAACCCTACCAGCTGTGCCTCACAGCACAGTGCGTCGTTGCCCCGCTTTCTCTGCCTCACTGTGGCCCCGTCATGAACTGACTGACTTCAAGTCCTCGTCGAGTCCTCATTCCACTCGCCGTCAAACAAGGCCCAGGCACGACGGCTGAACAAAGAAAGGCGAGGTTGCGCTCCGCAGGCCCAGCAATCGACGTCTTCGACCGAACAGGACGCCTGCGACCTTCTGCCCCACTGGATTGGGAATCACCTCTTGCCGCAGCTCGCCGTCAACATATTTGGCGGCTCGTTGCTCCGAGACCCGAAGCTGGACGAGGCGCACCATGAGCGATCTGCAACGGGCATGGGCAAGGTCTAAGCTCGGTCTCGCGCACGAGCCCTTCAGCGAGCTGGAGGAGGAGCAGGAGACGGATCAAGTGCCCGAGCTGCCAGAACATGTCGACGACGACTCTTCCTCGGCGTCATCCGTCTCCTCCACCGGAACCATTATCCCAACACCTAGCCAAAAGCTGTTTGCACGTCCAGAGGGGTAATTCAAGACAAGTCCTTGCAAGACGTTAGACTAACGATGCCCAGAGTCGCACGGGGCAGAACTCTGGAGCAAATACCATGGACGACATATTTCGAACGCGAGCTTTTTCTCAAGTCAAACGACGACCCTGAGGTGACATTCCACGCCCATCTCACCTCGCCGGTGGAAAGGGGGCCCCTGTTTGTCATGCACCATGGGGCTGGGTCCTCGGGGCTCACGTTTGCTGTCGTCGGGTCTGAGATTCGGAAGCGCCTGCCGTCTGCCGGCATCCTAGCTATTGACTGCAGAGGCCATGGCTCTACCGTCTCACCAGAGGGGACGGCGTTGGACTTGAGTCTCAAAACGCTTTCTGCCGACCTTTACCTTATGATTGAGTCGACGAAAGAGCAGATGGGCTGGAAGGATCTCCCAAGCATAGTCCTCGTCGGCCACTCCCTGGGAGGAGCGGTGGTGACGGACTTGGCAAAGACAGGAAAGCTCGGGGCATCTTTGCTGGGCTATGCCGTGCTGGATGTGGTCGAGGGCTCGGCCATTGATGCGTTGCAGAGCATGCAGACCTATCTTTCGACAAGACCAGGGGGGTTTGCCACGATACAAGCGGCGATTGACTGGCATATTCGGTCACGGACGGTCCGCAACTCCATATCTGCTCGAACCTCGGTCCCTGCGCTGCTGAAACTGGACGACAGCGTGGATTCGTCTCGGCCCTGGCGGTGGAGGACCAACTTGGCCGCTACGCAACCATTCTGGGAGGGCTGGTTTGTAGGGCTGAGCAAGAAGTTCCTGGGAGCCAAGGGCGGCAAGCTGTTGTTGCTGGCCGGTACAGACCGACTGGACACTGAACTCACAATTGGGCAGATGCAAGGTATGCCCTTTCAACCTTGCAGTCAGGCGTTGCAATGAATGCTGACTTGAGATGGACACAGGAAAGTATGCCTTGCAGGTTTTCCCGGAAGCCGGACACTTCATTCAGGAGGACATACCAGAGCAGACGGCGGTCTCGTTGGCGGACTTTTACAGGAGAAACGACAGGAGTGCGCTCGTGCTGCCTCCAAAGGTGTCTGATCTTTTGAAGCAGGGTAAGAAGGTATGAAATATAGCAGGGCCGTCCGATGGACGGAAGCCACGGACGCGAGCTTGCCAAGGCCGCGCACGAGTATAATTTCGGTTCACCGTCGTGACTCGCACGTCTCTGAGACGATGTGAGAAGACTGAACCGCCCCATCTTCCTTGATGCGTCTGGGCCGCTATGTCAACGAGGGCTATGCCACCCGATCGCCAACGGCGAGTTCTGGACGATGCGTTGAGTGCCGACATCCGGCGTGGCCAGGCCTGGACCACTGGTGGCGTCCCACGGCAGATGACGACGGCGTCTCTGCATCCCAGCTGTGAAGACACACGGCATCGCCGCAGAGCCGTAGAATAGCGCCGTGTAACGGGGCCGTACGGGTATGCGTAGTACTTCAAATGGCCCGGGCGCTGCTGCGGTCCGTACCTACTGCGGCCAGGCGTCCTTTAAGATGCGACCGCATGAGCCCGACTGTGTGGGCAGGATGCCCGCCACTGCGTGCCGTGCCTTGATGGATGGATGGCGGACGGACCTGGCTTGCGCAGGGCATGGATTGAGTACCTCAGGGTCCATGGCAGCTCCTTCTTCTGGTTGGTGGCGCATGTGCTATTGACGACGCAGCCAAGAGGTGGCGTCCAAGCTCGCGGCACTCGCCATCTGTTGGGCTGAGCTGTCGACATTTCCTCTTCCTCCATCATCAAACACCTAATCAACCCGCCTTTTGTAAGGTATCCTTGGAACATTCATCACACTACCTCCTACCTACTTCTGGCGTTGTCGCTTTACTTCACAAGTCGTCAGCTCTAGCTCCTGCACCATGAAGTCTGCTCTGGTGATGGCGCTCGCCGCCAGCCTGGTCGCGGCCCAGAGCCTCGACGGCATCCCCGACTGCGCGGTATGTGCAGCCTCGCCCATCGTCGGGCCGCTCCGTTGCTGATTGCAAAACCCCCACTGACAATTGCTGCTCGTGCAGAAGGACTGCGTCACCAAGTTCGTCACCGGGACGAGCATTGCGGGCTGCAAGGTGGCCGACATCGCCTGCATATGCGGCAACAAGGACTTCCTCAACAACATCGCCTGCTGCCTCGCCGGTGTCTGCAGCCAGTCCGATCAGGACAAGACCGTCCAGTACGCGACTCAGCTGTGCAACGCCTCGGGCGTCCAGGTCCCCAACAAGGTCGTGTGCAATAGCGGAGCTGCCTCCTCCGGTTCGGCCAGCGGCTCGGCCAGCGCTTCGAGCACCGGCTCGGCCAGCGGTACTGCCACGCCCACGACCACGGGCACCGCCGCCTCGGCATCGACCTCCGGGACCGCCACGGGCGCTTCTCCTACCTCGAGATCGACTGGCGCTGCTGCTCCCGTCGTCGGCAGCGTGGGCGGCTTGGCTGGTGCCGTTCTGGCCATGTTGGCGGCTCTGTAAGAGGCCTGTCGGAGTTGGCCCCCTGGGGCCTTGTATGTACTGTTCATAACCTCATGTGCGATTGGAATTGCGGTCTGCTGCAGCCCCCGAGTACCTACCTAGGCAAGAAACAATACAAAGGTACGGACCTCGACTGGTGCTGCTCGTCGTGCTCCCTGCGCTTGGTGTCACCTCATGGTTGAGGTCTTGCTCAGTCACCGCCGACCGCAAGGTATGCCCGGAGCTGTTGCTATCCTGTTCGAACCATGTGGCTTTTGGACGTCGTGCCCAGGGCGGATAACTGGCCGTCAGTCATGCAATTGATCCATCTCCGTCTTCACAATTACCATTCGGGGCACAAGTATAAAATACCCGATGCCACAGAAGACTGCTGTCATAGGCGTAAGCAAAGCTGAAAGTGAGTGCCTGCGATGCCTGCGATGCTTGTGAGCCTGCGAGCCTGCGAGCTTGTGATCCCTGCGAGCCTACGATGCCTGTGGGATCTGGAATTGGGGCCACAATACCTCGTACGCCTACTTCCTGCCCCCAATAGTAGAAAACACTGCAAACACGTCGTCGCGGCTATCTTTCAGAAGGCATCACGAATCGCGGCAGGCACACACGCGTC